>OY759224.1:3655882-3942203 GCA_963662175.1 Aradus depressus
TCCGGGGAGAGGGCTCAGTTAAAAATCCACAACCCCCCTCCCGTCCACAATTTTGTGACGTTACACACTTTTTTTTCCTATTTGGCCTTCAAGAATACTACATATGAAATTTCATGACAATCCGACCATTAATTAATGAGTTAGCACTATTGTTATGCTTAGCCCCCCCTTACAACCCCCCCCTCCCGTTCGAAATTTTGGGACGCCACATAGCCTATTATTCAATCGGTCTTGGAAGGATGCTACATGTGAAGTTTCATGAATATCCGTCCAGCCGTTTGGGCGTGATGCTGGAATAAACATACAAACAAACCCCGTTTCAGTATCGAAGTATAGAAGCCGGTGGAAGAGAATGGGTAGATAAGCGACTCTGAATTTTAAAATCCCAATAACTGCCGATGTAATGAATGTATCAACATCAAATTTCGTATTTAAAATTAACATTCACGGAGGACATAACCACTCAAATTTCAGCGATATCGGCCGAGGGGAGGGGGGAGTTCCGGGGTGGGGGCCCTTTTCAAAAATCCCAATAACTGCCCATGTAATGAATGTATCGACATCAAATTTCGTATTTAAAACCAAAATCCACTTAGGACATAAGCAGTCAAATTTCAGCGATATCGGCCGAGGGGAGGGGGGAGTTCCGGGGAGAGGGCTCAGTTCAAACATCCACAGCCCCCCTCCCGTTCACAATTTTGTGACATCACACACTTTTTTTTCCTATTTGGCCTTCAAGAATACTACATATGAAATTTCATGACAATCCGACCATTAATCAATGAGTTAGCACTATTTTTATGCTTAGCCCCCCCTTACAACCCCCCTCCCGTTCGAAATTTTGGGACGCCACATAGCCTATTATTCAATCGGTCTTGGAAGGATGCTACATGTGAAGTTTCATGAACATCCGTCCAGCCGTTTGGGCGTGATGCTGGAATAAACATACAAACAAACCCCGTTTCAGTATCGAAGTATAGAAGCCGGTGGAAGAGAATGGGTTGATAAACGACTCTGAATTTTAAAATCCCAATAACTGCCGATGTAATGAATGTATCAACATCAAATTTCGTATTTAAAATAAACATTCACGGAGGACATAACCAGTCAAATTTCAGCGATATCGGCCGAGGGGAGGGGGGAGTTCCGGGGTGGGGGCTCAATTCAAAAATCCCAATAACTGCCCATGTAATGAATGTATCGACATCAAATTTCGTATTTAAAACAAAAATCCACTTAGGACATAACCAGTCAAATTTCAGCGATATCGGCCGAGGGGAGGGGGGAGTTCCGGGGAGAGGGCTCAGTTCAAACATCCACAACCACCCTCCCGTTCACAATTTTGTGACGTTACACACTTTTTTTTCCTGTTTGGCCTTCAAGAATACTACATATGAAATTTCATGACAATCCGACCATTAATCAATGAGTTAGCACTATTTTTATGCTTAGCCCCTCCTTACAACCCCCCCCTCCCGTTCGAAATTTTGGGACGCCACATAGCCTATTATTCAATCGGTCTTGGAAGGATGCTACATGTGAAGTTTCATGAATATCCGTCCAGCCGTTTGGGCGTGATGCTGGAATAAACATACAAACAAACCCCGTTTCAGTATCGAAGTATAGAAGCCGGTGGAAGAGAATGGGTAGATAAGCGACTCTGAATTTTAAAATCCCAATAACTGCCGATGTAATAAATGTATCGACATCAAATTTCGTATTTAAAACTAAAATCCACTTAGGACATAACCAGTAAAATTTCAGCGATATCGGCCGAGGGGAGGGGGGAGTTCCGGGGTGGGGGCTCAATTCAAAAATCCCAATAACTGCCCATGTAATGAATGTATCGACATCAAATTTCGTATTTAAAACAAAAATCCACTTAGGACATAACCAGTCAAATTTCAGCGATATCGGCCGAGGGGAGGGGGGAGTTCCGGGGAGAGGGCTCAGTTCAAACATCCACAACCCCCCTCCTGTTCACAATTTTGTGACATCACACACTTTTTTTTCCTATTTGGCCTTCAAGAATACTACATATGAAATTTCATGACAATCCGACCATTAATCAATGAGTTAGCACTATTTTTATGCTTAGCCCCCCCTTACAACCCCCCCTCCCGTTCGAAATTTTGGGACGCCACATAGCCTATTATTCAATCGGTCTTGGAAGGATGCTACATGTGAAGTTTCATGAATATCCGTCCAGCCGTTTGGGCGTGATGCTGGAATAAACATACAAACAAACCCCGTTTCAGTATCGAAGTATAGAAGCCGGTGGAAGAGAATGGGTTGATAAACGACTCTGAATTTTAAAATCCCAATAACTGCCGATGTAATGAATGTATCAACATCAAATTTCGTATTTAAAATAAACATTCACGGAGGACATAACCAGTCAAATTTCAGCGATATCGGCCGAGGGGAGGGGGGAGTTCCGGGGTGGGGGCTCAATTCAAAAATCCCTATAACTGCCCATGTAATGAATGGATCGACATCAAATTTCGTATTTAAAACAAAAATCCACTTAGGACATAACCAGTCAAATTTCAGCGATATCGGCCGAGGGGAGGGGGGAGTTCCGGGGAGAGGGCTCAGTTCAAACATCCACAACCCCCCTCCCGTTCACAATTTTGTGACATCACACACTTTTTTTTCCTATTTGGCCTTCAAGAATACTACATATGAAATTTCATGACAATCCGACCATTAATCAATGAGTTAGCACTATTGTTATGCTTAGCCCCCCCTTACAACCCCCCCCTCCCGTTCGAAATTTTGGGACGCCACATAGCCTATTATTCAATCGGTCTTGGAAGGATGCTACATGTGAAGTTTCATGAATATCCGTCCAGCCGTTTGGGCGTGATGCTGGAATAAACATACAAACAAACCCCGTTTCAGTATCGAAGTATAGAAGCCGGTGGAAGAGAATGGGTAGATAAGCGACTCTGAATTTTAAAATCCCAATAACTGCCGATGAATGTATCAACATCAAATTTCGTATTTAAAATTAACATTCACGGAGGACATAACCAGTCATATTTCAGCGATATCGGCCGAGGGGAGGGGGGAGTTCCGGGGTGGGGGCTCAATTCAAAAATCCCAATAACTGCCCATGTAATGAATGTATCGACATCAAATTTCGTATTTAAAACAAAAATCCACTTAGGACATAACCAGTCAAATTTCAGCGATATCGGCCGAGGGGAGGGGGGAGTTCCGGGGAGAGGGCTCAGTTCAAACATCCACAACCACCCTCCCGTTCACAATTTTGTGACGTTACACACTTTTTTTTCCTATTTGGCCTTCAAGAATACTACATATGAAATTTCATGACAATCCGACCATTAATCAATGAGTTAGCACTATTTTTATGCTTAGCCCCTCCTTACAACCCCCCCTCCCGTTCGAAATTTTGGGACGCCACATAGCCTATTATTCAATCGGTCTTGGAAGGATGCTACATGTGAAGTTTCATGAATATCCGTCCAGCCGTTTGGGCGTGATGCTGGAATAAACATACAAACAAACCCCGTTTCAGTATCGAAGTATATAAGCCGGTGGAAGAGAATGGGTTGATAAACGACTCTGAATTTTAAAATTCCAATAATTGCCGATGTAATGAATGTATCAACATCAAATTTCGTATTTAAAATAAACATTCACGGAGGACATAACCACTCAAATTTCAGCGATATCGGCAGAGGGGAGGGGGGAGTTACGGGGTGGGGGCCCTTTTCAAAAATCCCAATAACTGCCCATGTAATGATCGACATCAAATTTCGTATTTAAAACAAAAATCCACTTAGGACATAAACAGTCAAATTTCAGCGATATCGGCTGAGGGGAGGGTGGAGTTCCGGGGAGAGGGCTCAGTTAAAAATCCACAACCCCCCTCCCGTCCACAATTTTGTGACGTTACACACTTTTTTTTCCTATTTGGCCTTCAAGAATACTTCATATGAAATTTCATGACAATCCGACCATTAATTAATGAGTTAGCACTATTGTTATGCTTAGCCCCCCCTTACAACCCCCCCTCCCGTTCGAAATTTTGGGACGCCACATAGCCTATTATTCAATCGGTCTTGGAAGGATGCTACATGTGAAGTTTCATGAATATCCGTCCAGCCGTTTGGGCGTGATGCTGGAATAAACATACAAACAAACCCCGTTTCAGTATCGAAGTATAGAAGCCGGTGGAAGAGAATGGGTAGATAAGCGACTCTGAATTTTAAAATCCCAATAACTGCCGATGTAATGAATGTATCAACATCAAATTTCGTATTTAAAATTAACATTCACGGAGGACATAACCACTCAAATTTCAGCGATATCGGCCGAGGGGAGGGGGGAGTTCCGGGGTGGGGGCCCTTTTCAAAAATCCCAATAACTGCCCATGTAATGAATGTATCGACATCAAATTTCGTATTTAAAACAAAAATCCACTTAGGACATAAGCAGTCAAATTTCAGCGATATCGGCCGAGGGGAGGGGGGAGTTCCGGGGAGAGGGCTCAGTTCAAACATCCACAACCCCCCTCCCGTTCACAATTTTGTGACATCACACACTTTTTTTTCCTATTTGGCCTTCAAGAATACTACATATAAAATTTCATGACAATCCGACCATTAATCAATGAGTTAGCACTATTTTTATGCTTAGCCCCCCCTTACAACCCCCCCTCCCGTTCGAAATTTTGGGACGCCACATAGCCTATTATTCAATCGGTCTTGGAAGGATGCTACATGTGAAGTTTCATGAATATCCGTCCAGCCGTTTGGGCGTGATGCTGGAATAAACATACAAACAAACCCCGTTTCAGTATCGAAGTATAGAAGCCGGTGGAAGAGAATGGGTTGATAAACGACTCTGAATTTTAAAATCCCAATAACTGCCGATGTAATGAATGTATCAACATCAAATTTCGTATTTAAAATAAACATTCACGGAGGACATAACCAGTCAAATTTCAGCGATATCGGCCGAGGGGAGGGGGGAGTTCCGGGGTGGGGGCTCAATTCAAAAATCCCAATAACTGCCCATGTAATGAATGTATCGACATCAAATTTCGTATTTAAAACAAAAATCCACTTAGGACATAATCAGTCAAATTTCAGCGATATCGGCCGAGGGGAGGGGGGAGTTCCGGGGAGAGGGCTCAGTTCAAACATCCACAACCACCCTCCCGTTCACAATTTTGTGACGTTACACACTGTTTTTCCTGTTTGGCCTTCAAGAATACTACATATGAAATTTCATGACAATCCGACCATTAATCAATGAGTTAGCACTATTTTTATGCTTAGCCCCTCCTTACAACCCCCCCTCCCGTTCGAAATTTTGGGACGCCACATAGCCTATTATTCAATCGGTCTTGGAAGGATGCTACATGTGAAGTTTCATGAATATCCGTCCAGCCGTTTGGGCGTGATGCTGGAATAAACATACAAACAAACCCCGTTTCAGTATCGAAGTATAGAAGCCGGTGGAAGAGAATGGGTAGATAAGCGACTCTGAATTTTAAAATCCCAATAACTGCCGATGTAATAAATGTATCGACATCAAATTTCGTATTTAAAACTAAAATCCACTTAGGACATAACCAGTAAAATTTCAGCGATATCGGCCGAGGGGAGGGGGGAGTTCCGGTGTGGGGGCTCAATTCAAAAATCCCAATAACTGCCGATGTAATGAATGTATCGACATCAAATTTCATATTTAAAACTAAAATCCTTTTAGGACATAACCAGTCAAATTTCAGCGATATCGGCTGGGGGGAGGGTGGAGTTCCGGGGAGAGGGCTCAGTTAAAAATCCACAACCCCCCTCCCGTCCACAATTTTGTGACGTTACACACTTTTTTTTCCTATTTGGCCTTCAAGAATACTACATATGAAATTTCATGACAATCCGACCATTAATAAATGAGTTAGCACTATTGTTATGCTTATCCCCCCCTTACAACCCCCCCTCCCGTTCGAAATTTTGGGACGCCACATAGCCTATTATTCAATCGGTCTTGGAAGGATGCTACATGTGAAGTTTCATGAATATCCGTCCAGCCGTTTGGGCGTGATGCTGGAATAAACATACAAACAAACCCCGTTTCAGTATCGAAGTATAGAAGCCGGTGGAAGAGAATGGGTTGATAAACGACTCTGAATTTTAAAATCCCAATAACTGCCGATGTAATGAATGTATCAACATCAAATTTCGTATTTAAAATAAACATTCACGGAGGACATAACCAGTCAAATTTCAGCGATATCGGCCGAGGGGAGGGGGGAGTTCCGGGGTGGGGGCTCAATTCAAAAATCCCTATAACTGCCCATGTAATGAATGGATCGACATCAAATTTCGTATTTAAAACAAAAATCCACTTAGGACATAACCAGTCAAATTTCAGCGATATCGGCCGAGGGGAGGGGGGAGTTCCGGGGAGAGGGCTCAGTTCAAACATCCACAACCCCCCTCCTGTTCACAATTTTGTGACATCACACACTTTTTTTTCCTATTTGGCCTTCAAGAATACTACATATGAAATTTCATGACAATCCGACCATTAATCAATGAGTTAGCACTATTTTTATGCTTAGCCCCTCCTTACAACCCCCCCTCCCGTTCGAAATTTTGGGACGCCACATAGCCTATTATTCAATCGGTCTTGGAAGGATGCTACATGTGAAGTTTCATGAATATCCGTCCAGCCGTTTGGGCGTGATGCTGGAATAAACATACAAACAAACCCCGTTTCAGTATCGAAGTATAGAAGCCGGTGGAAGAGAATGGGTAGATAAGCGACTCTGAATTTTAAAATCCCAATAACTGCCGATGAATGTATCAACATCAAATTTCGTATTTAAAATTAACATTCACGGAGGACATAACCAGTCATATTTCAGCGATATCGGCCGAGGGGAGGGGGGAGTTCCGGGGTGGGGGCTCAATTCAAAAATCCCAATAACTGCCCATGTAATGAATGTATCGACATCAAATTTCGTATTTAAAACAAAAATCCACTTAGGACATAACCAGTCAAATTTCAGCGATATCGGCCGAGGGGAGGGGGGAGTTCCGGGGAGAGGGCTCAGTTCAAACATCCACAACCACCCTCCCGTTCACAATTTTGTGACGTTACACACTTTTTTTTCCTATTTGGCCTTCAAGAATACTACATATGAAATTTCATGACAATCCGACCATTAATCAATGAGTTAGCACTATTTTTATGCTTAGCCCCTCCTTACAACCCCCCCTCCCGTTCGAAATTTTGGGACGCCACATAGCCTATTATTCAATCGGTCTTGGAAGGATGCTACATGTGAAGTTTCATGAATATCCGTCCAGCCGTTTGGGCGTGATGCTGGAATAAACATACAAACAAACCCCGTTTCAGTATCGAAGTATAGAAGCCGGTGGAAGAGAATGGGTAGATAAGCGACTCTGAATTTTAAAATCCCAATAACTGCCGATGAATGTATCAACATCAAATTTCGTATTTAAAATTAACATTCACGGAGGACATAACCAGTCATATTTCAGCGATATCGGCCGAGGGGAGGGGGGAGTTCCGGGGTGGGGGCTCAATTCAAAAATCCCAATAACTGCCCATGTAATGAATGTATCGACATCAAATTTCGTATTTAAAACAAAAATCCACTTAGGACATAACCAGTCAAATTTCAGCGATATCGGCCGAGGGGAGGGGGGAGTTCCGGGGAGAGGGCTCAGTTCAAACATCCACAACCACCCTCCCGTTCACAATTTTGTGACGTTACACACTTTTTTTTCCTATTTGGCCTTCAAGAATACTACATATGAAATTTCATGACAATCCGACCATTAATCAATGAGTTAGCACTATTTTTATGCTTAGCCCCTCCTTACAACCCCCCCTCCCGTTCGAAATTTTGGGACGCCACATAGCCTATTATTCAATCGGTCTTGGAAGGATGCTACATGTGAAGTTTCATGAATATCCGTCCAGCCGTTTGGGCGTGATGCTGGAATAAACATACAAACAAACCCCGTTTCAGTATCGAAGTATATAAGCCGGTGGAAGAGAATGGGTTGATAAACGACTCTGAATTTTAAAATCCCAATAACTGCCGATGTAATGAATGTGTCAACATCAAATTTCGTATTTAAAATAAACATTCACGGAGGACATAACCACTCAAATTTCAGCGATATCGGCCGAGGGGAGGGGGGAGTTACGGGGTGGGGGCCCTTTTCAAAAATCCCAATAACTGCCCATGTAATGATCGACATCAAATTTCGTATTTAAAACAAAAATCCACTTAGGACATAACCAGTTAAATTTCAGCGATATCGGCCGAGGGGAGGGGGGAGTTCCGGGGAGAAGGCTCAGTTCAAAAATCCCAATAACTGCCGATGTAATGAATGTATCGACATCAAATTTCATATTTAAAACTAAAATCCTTTTAGGACATAAACAGTCAAAATTCAGCGATATCGGCTGAGGGGAGGGTGGAGTTCCGGGGAGAGGGCTCAGTTAAAAATCCACAACCCCCCTCCCGTCCACAATTTTGTGACGTTACACACTTTTTTTTCCTATTTGGCCTTCAAGAATACTTCATATGAAATTTCATGACAATCCGACCATTAATTAATGAGTTAGCACTATTGTTATGCTTAGCCCCCCCTTACAACCCCCCCTCCCGTTCGAAATTTTGGGACGCCACATAGCCTATTATTCAATCGGTCTTGGAAGGATGCTACATGTGAAGTTTCATGAATATCCGTCCAGCCGTTTGGGCGTGATGCTGGAATAAACATACAAACAAACCCCGTTTCAGTATCGAAGTATAGAAGCCGGTGGAAGAGAATGGGTTGATAAACGACTCTGAATTTTAAAATCCCAATAACTGCCGATGTAATGAATGTATCAACATCAAATTTCGTATTTAAAATAAACATTCACGGAGGACATAACCAGTCAAATTTCAGCGATATCGGCCGAGGGGAGGGGGGAGTTCCGGGGTGGGGGCTCAATTCAAAAATCCCAATAACTGCCCATGTAATGAATGTATCGACATCAAATTTCGTATTTAAAACAAAAATCCACTTAGGACATAACCAGTCAAATTTCAGCGATATCGGCCGAGGGGAGGGGGGAGTTCCGGGGAGAGGGCTCAGTTCAAACATCCACAACCCCCCTCCCGTTCACAATTTTGTGACATCACACACTTTTTTTTCCTATTTGGCCTTCAAGAATACTACATATGAAATTTCATGACAATCCGACCATTAATCAATGAGTTAGCACTATTTTTATGCTTAGCCCCTCCTTACAACCCCCCCTCCCGTTCGAAATTTTGGGACGCCACATAGCCTATTATTCAATCGGTCTTGGAAGGATGCTACATGTGAAGTTTCATGAATATCCGTCCAGCCGTTTGGGCGTGATGCTGGAATAAACATACAAACAAACCCCGTTTCAGTATCGAAGTATAGAAGCCGGTGGAAGAGAATGGGTTGATAAACGACTCTGAATTTTAAAATCCCAATAACTGCCGATGTAATGAATGTATCAACATCAAATTTCGTATTTAAAATAAACATTCACGGAGGACATAACCAGTCAAATTTCAGCGATATCGGCCGAGGGGAGGGGGGAGTTCCGGGGTGGGGGCTCAATTCAAAAATCCCAATAACTGCCCATGTAATGAATGTATCGACATCAAATTTCGTATTTAAAACAAAAATCCACTTAGGACATAACCAGTCAAATTTCAGCGATATCGGCCGAGGGGAGGGGGGAGTTCCGGGGAGAGGGCTCAGTTCAAACATCCACAACCCCCCTCCCGTTCACAATTTTGTGACATCACACACTTTTTTTTCCTATTTGGCCTTCAAGAATACTACATATGAAATTTCATGACAATCCGACCATTAATCAATGAGTTAGCACTATTTTTATGCTTAGCCCCTCCTTACAACCCCCCCTCCCGTTCGAAATTTTGGGACGCCACATAGCCTATTATTCAATCGGTCTTGGAAGGATGCTACATGTGAAGTTTCATGAATATCCGTCCAGCCGTTTGGGCGTGATGCTGGAATAAACATACAAACAAACCCCGTTTCAGTATCGAAGTATATAAGCCGGTGGAAGAGAATGGGTTGATAAACGACTCTGAATTTTAAAATCCCAATAACTGCCGATGTAATGAATGTGTCAACATCAAATTTCGTATTTAAAATAAACATTCACGGAGGACATAACCACTCAAATTTCAGCGATATCGGCCGAGGGGAGGGGGGAGTTACGGGGTGGGGGCCCTTTTCAAAAATCCCAATAACTGCCCATGTAATGATCGACATCAAATTTCGTATTTAAAACAAAAATCCACTTAGGACATAACCAGTTAAATTTCAGCGATATCGGCCGAGGGGAGGGGGGAGTTCCGGGGAGAAGGCTCAGTTCAAAAATCCCAATAACTGCCGATGTAATGAATGTATCGACATCAAATTTCATATTTAAAACTAAAATCCTTTTAGGACATAAACAGTCAAAATTCAGCGATATCGGCTGAGGGGAGGGTGGAGTTCCGGGGAGAGGGCTCAGTTAAAAATCCACAACCCCCCTCCCGTCCACAATTTTGTGACGTTACACACTTTTTTTTCCTATTTGGCCTTCAAGAATACTTCATATGAAATATCATGACAATCCGACCATTAATTAATGAGTTAGCACTATTGTTATGCTTAGCCCCCCCTTACAACCCCCCCTCCCGTTCGAAATTTTGGGACGCCACATAGCCTATTATTCAATCGGTCTTGGAAGGATGCTACATGTGAAGTTTCATGAATATCCGTCCAGCCGTTTGGGCGTGATGCTGGAATAAACATACAAACAAACCCCGTTTCAGTATCGAAGTATAGAAGCCGGTGGAAGAGAATGGGTTGATAAACGACTCTGAATTTTAAAATCCCAATAACTGCCGATGTAATGAATGTATCAACATCAAATTTCGTATTTAAAATAAACATTCACGGAGGACATAACCAGTCAAATTTCAGCGATATCGGCCGAGGGGAGGGGGGAGTTCCGGGGTGGGGGCTCAATTCAAAAATCCCAATAACTGCCCATGTAATGAATGTATCGACATCAAATTTCGTATTTAAAACAAAAATCCACTTAGGACATAACCAGTCAAATTTCAGCGATATCGGCCGAGGGGAGGGGGGAGTTCCGGGGAGAGGGCTCAGTTCAAACATCCACAACCCCCCTCCCGTTCACAATTTTGTGACATCACACACTTTTTTTTCCTATTTGGCCTTCAAGAATACTACATATGAAATTTCATGACAATCCGACCATTAATCAATGAGTTAGCACTATTTTTATGCTTAGCCCCTCCTTACAACCCCCCCTCCCGTTCGAAATTTTGGGACGCCACATAGCCTATTATTCAATCGGTCTTGGAAGGATGCTACATGTGAAGTTTCATGAATATCCGTCCAGCCGTTTGCGCGTGATGCTGGAATAAACATACAAACAAACCCCGTTTCAGTATCGAAGTATAGAAGCCGGTGGAAGAGAATGGGTTGATAAACGACTCTGAATTTTAAAATCCCAATAACTGCCGATGTAATGAATGTATCAACATCAAATTTCGTATTTAAAATAAACATTCACGGAGGACATAACCAGTCAAATTTCAGCGATATCGGCCGAGGGGAGGGGGGAGTTCCGGGGTGGGGGCTCAATTCAAAAATCCCAATAACTGCCCATGTAATGAATGTATCGACATCAAATTTCGTATTTAAAACAAAAATCCACTTAGGACATAACCAGTCAAATTTCAGCGATATCGGCCGAGGGGAGGGGGGAGTTCCGGGGAGAGGGCTCAGTTCAAACATCCACAACCCCCCTCCCGTTCACAATTTTGTGACATCACACACTTTTTTTTCCTATTTGGCCTTCAAGAATACTACATATGAAATTTCATGACAATCCGACCATTAATCAATGAGTTAGCACTATTTTTATGCTTAGCCCCTCCTTACAACCCCCCCTCCCGTTCGAAATTTTGGGACTCCACATAGCCTATTATTCAATCGGTCTTGGAAGGATGCTACATGTGAAGTTTCATGAATATCCGTCCAGCCGTTTGGGCGTGATGCTGGAATAAACATACAAACAAACCCCGTTTCAGTATCGAAGTATAGAAGCCGGTGGAAGAGAATGGGTTGATAAACGACTCTGAATTTTAAAATCCCAATAACTGCCGATGTAATGAATGTATCAACATCAAATTTCGTATTTAAAATAAACATTCACGGAGGACATAACCAGTCAAATTTCAGCGATATCGGCCGAGGGGAGGGGGGAGTTCCGGGGTGTGGGCTCAATTCAAAAATCCCAATAACTGCCCATGTAATGAATGGATCGACATCAAATTTCGTATTTAAAACAAAAATCCACTTAGGACATAACCAGTCAAATTTCAGCGATATCGGCCGAGGGGAGGGGGGAGTTCCGGGGAGAGGGCTCAGTTCAAACATCCACAACCCCCCTCCCGTTCACAATTTTGTGACATCACACACTTTTTTTTCCTATTTGGCCTTCAAGAATACTACATATGAAATTTCATGACAATCCGACCATTAATCAATGAGTTAGCACTATTTTTATGCTTAGCCCCTCCTTACAACCCCCCCTCCCGTTCGAAATTTTGGGACGCCACATAGCCTATTATTCAATCGGTCTTGGAAGGATGCTACATGTGAAGTTTCATGAATATCCGTCCAGCCGTTTGCGCGTGATGCTGGAATAAACATACAAACAAACCCCGTTTCAGTATCGAAGTATAGAAGCCGGTGGAAGAGAATGGGTTGATAAACGACTCTGAATTTTAAAATCCCAATAACTGCCGATGTAATGAATG
This sequence comes from Aradus depressus, assembly GCA_963662175.1. NCBI lineage: Eukaryota > Metazoa > Arthropoda > Insecta > Hemiptera > Aradidae > Aradus > Aradus depressus. The sequence goes on from OY759224.1 coordinate 3,668,802, forward strand.
TATCAACATCAAATTTCGTATTTAAAATAAACATTCACGGAGGACATAACCAGTCAAATTTCAGCGATATCGGCCGAGGGGAGGGGGGAGTTCCGGGGTGGGGGCTCAATTCAAAAATCCCAATAACTGCCCATGTAATGAATGTATCGACATCAAATTTCGTATTTAAAACAAAAATCCACTTAGGACATAACCAGTCAAATTTCAGCGATATCGGCCGAGGGGAGGGGGGAGTTCCGGGGAGAGGGCTCAGTTCAAACATCCACAACCCCCCTCCCGTTCACAATTTTGTGACATCACACACTTTTTTTTCCTATTTGGCCTTCAAGAATACTACATATGAAATTTCATGACAATCCGACCATTAATCAATGAGTTAGCACTATTTTTATGCTTAGCCCCTCCTTACAACCCCCCCTCCCGTTCGAAATTTTGGGACTCCACATAGCCTATTATTCAATCGGTCTTGGAAGGATGCTACATGTGAAGTTTCATGAATATCCGTCCAGCCGTTTGGGCGTGATGCTGGAATAAACATACAAACAAACCCCGTTTCAGTATCGAAGTATAGAAGCCGGTGGAAGAGAATGGGTTGATAAACGACTCTGAATTTTAAAATCCCAATAACTGCCGATGTAATGAATGTATCAACATCAAATTTCGTATTTAAAATAAACATTCACGGAGGACATAACCAGTCAAATTTCAGCGATATCGGCCGAGGGGAGGGGGGAGTTCCGGGGTGTGGGCTCAATTCAAAAATCCCAATAACTGCCCATGTAATGAATGGATCGACATCAAATTTCGTATTTAAAACAAAAATCCACTTAGGACATAACCAGTCAAATTTCAGCGATATCGGCCGAGGGGAGGGGGGAGTTCCGGGGAGAGGGCTCAGTTCAAACATCCACAACCCCCCTCCCGTTCACAATTTTGTGACATCACACACTTTTTTTTCCTATTTGGCCTTCAAGAATACTACATATGAAATTTCATGACAATCCGATCATTAATCAATGAGTTAGCACTATTTTTATGCTTAGCCCCTCCTTACAACCCCCCCTCCCGTTCGAAATTTTGGGACGCCACATAGCCTATTATTCAATCGGTCTTGGAAGGATGCTACATGTGAAGTTTCATGAATATCCGTCCAGCCGTTTGGGCGTGATGCTGGAATAAACATACAAACAAACCCCGTTTCAGTATCGAAGTATAGAAGCCGGTGGATGAGAATGGGTTGATAAACGACTCTGAATTTTAAAATCCCAATAACTGCCGATGTAATGAATGTATCAACATCAAATTTCGTATTTAAAATAAACATTCACGGAGGACATAACCACTCAAATTTCAGCGATATCGGCCGAGGGGAGGGGGGAGTTCCGGGGTGGGGGCCCTTTTCAAAAATCCCAATAACTGCCCATGTAATGATCGACATCAAATTTCGTATTTAAAACAAAAATCCACTTAGGACATAACCAGTTAAATTTCAGCGATATCGGCCGCGGGGAGGGGGGAGTTCCGGGGAGAAGGCTCAGTTCAAACATCCACAACCCCCCTCCCGTTCACAATTTTGTGACATCACACACTTTTTTTTCCTATTTGGCCTTCAAGAATACTACATATGAAATTTCATGACAATCCGACCATTAATCAATGAGTTAGCACTATTTTTATGCTTAGCCCCCCCTTACAACCCCCCCTCCCGTTCGAAATTTTGGGACGCCACATAGCCTATTATTCAATCGGTCTTGGAAGGATGCTACATGTGAAGTTTCATGAATATCCGTCCAGCCGTTTGGGCGTGATGCTGGAATAAACATACAAACAAACCCCGTTTCAGTATGGAAGTATAGAAGCCGGTGGAAGAGAATGGGTTGATAAACGACTCTGAATTTTAAAATCCCAATAACTGCCGATGTAATGAATGTATCAACATCAAATTTCGTATTTAAAATTAACATTCACGGAGGACATAACCAGTCAAATTTCAGCGATATCGGCCGAGGGGAGGGGGAGTTCCGGGGTGGGGGCCCTTTTCAAGAATCCCAATAACTGCCCATGTAATTAATGTATCGACATCAAATTTCGTATTTAAAACTAAAATCCACTTAGGACATAACCACTCAAATTTCAGCGATATCGGCCGAGGGGAGGGGGGAGTTCCGGGGTGGGGGCTCAATTCAAAAATCCCAATAACTGCCGATGTAATGAATGTATCGACATCAAATTTCATATTTAAAACTAAAATCCTTTTAGGACATAAACAGTCAAATTTCAGCGATATCGGCTGAGGGGAGGGTGGAGTTCCGGGGAGAGGGCTCAGTTAAAAATCCACAACCCCCCTCCCGTCCACAATTTTGTGACGTTACACACTTTTTTTTCCTATTTGGCCTTCAAGAATACTACATATGAAATTTCATGACAATCCGACCATTAATTAATGAGTTAGCACTATTTTTATGCTTAGCCCCCCCTTACAACCCCCCCTCCCGTTCGAAATTTTGGGACGCCACATAGCCTATTATTCAATCGGTCTTGGAAGGATGCTACATGTGAAGTTTCATGAATATCCGTCCAGCCGTTTGGGCGTGATGCTGGAATAAACATACAAACAAACCCCGTTTCAGTATCGAAGTATAGAAGCCGGTGGAAGAGAATGGGTAGATAAGCGACTCTGAATTTTAAAATCACAATAACTGCCGATGTAATGAATGTATCAACATCAAATTTCGTATTTAAAATTAACATTCACGGAGGACATAACCACTCAAATTTCAGCGATATCGGCCGAGGGGAGGGGGGAGTTCCGGGGTGGGGGCCCTTTTCAAAAATCCCAATAACTGCCCATGTAATGAATGTATCGACATCAAATTTCGTATTTAAAACAAAAATCCACTTAGGACATAACCAGTCAAATTTCAGCGATATCGGCCGAGGGGAGGGGGGAGTTCCGGGGAGAGGGCTCAGTTCAAACACCCACAACCCCCCTCCCGTTCACAATTTCGTGACATCACACACTTTTTTTTCCTATTTGGCCTTCAAGAATACTACATATGAAATTTCATGACAATCCGACCATTAATCAATGAGTTAGCACTATTTTTATGCTTAGCCCCCCCTTACAACCCCCCCTCCCGTTCGAAATTTTGGGACGCCACATAGCCTATTATTCAATCGGTCTTGGAAGGATGCTACATGTGAAGTTTCATGAATATCCGTCCAGCCGTTTGGGCGTGATGCTGGAATAAACATACAAACAAACCCCGTTTCAGTATCGAAGTATAGAAGCCGGTGGAAGAGAATGGGTTGATAAACGACTCTGAATTTTAAAATCCCAATAACTGCCGATGTAATGAATGTATCAACATCAAATTTCGTATTTAAAATAAACATTCACGGAGGACATAACCACTCAAATTTCAGCGATATCGGCCGAGGGGAGGGGGGAGTTCCGGGGTGGGGGCCCTTTTCAAAAATCCCAATAACTGCCCATGTAATGAATGTATCGACATCAAATTTCGTATTTAAAACCAAAATCCACTTAGGACATAACCAGTTAAATTTCAGCGATATCGGCCGAGGGGAGGGGGGAGTTCCGGGGTGGGGGCTCAATTCAAAAATCCCAATAACTGCCGATGTAATGAATGTATCGACATCAAATTTCATATTTAAAACTAAAATCCTTTTAGGACATAAACAGTCAAATTTCAGCGATATCGGCTGAGGGGAGGGTGGAGTTCCGGGGAGAGGGCTCAGTTAAAAATCCACAACCCCTCTCCCGTCCACAATTTTGTGACGTTACACACTTTTTTTTCCTATTTGGCCTTCAAGAATACTACATATGAAATTTCATGACAATCCGACCATTAATTAATGAGTTAGCACTATTGTTATGCTTAGCCCCCCCTTACAACCCCCCCTCCCGTTCGAAATTTTGGGACGCCACATAGCCTATTATTCAATCAGTCTTGGAAGGATGCTACATGTGAAGTTTCATGAATATCCGTCCAGCCGTTTGGGCGTGATGCTGGAATAAACATACAAACAAACCCCGTTTCAGTATCGAAGTATAGAAGCCGGTGGAAGAGAATGGGTAGATAAGCGACTCTGAATTTTAAAATCCCAATAACTGCCGATGTAATGAATGTATCAACATCAAATTTCGTATTTAAAATTAACATTCACGGAGGACATAACCACTCAAATTTCAGCGATATCGGCCGAGGGGAGGGGGGAGTTCCGGGGTGGGGGCCCTTTTCAAAAATCCCAATAACTGCCCATGTAATGAATGTATCGACATCAAATTTCGTATTTAAAACAAAAATCCACTTAGGACATAACCAGTCAAATTTCAGCGATATCGGCCGAGGGGAGGGGGGAGTTCCGGGGAGAGGGCTCAGTTCAAACATCCACAACCCCCCTCCCGTTCACAATTTTGTGACATCACACACTTTTTTTTCCTATTTGGCCTTCAAGAATACTACATATGAAATTTCATGACAATCCGACCATTAATCAATGAGTTAGCACTATTTTTATGCTTAGCCCCTCCTTACAACCCCCCCTCCCGTTCGAAATTTTGGGACGCCACATAGCCTATTATTCAATCGGTCTTGGAAGGATGCTACATGTGAAGTTTCATGAATATCCGTCCAGCCGTTTGGGCGTGATGCTGGAATAAACATACAAACAAACCCCGTTTCAGTATCGAAGTATGGAAGCCGGTGGAAGAGAATGGGTTGATAAACGACTCTGAATTTTAAAATCCCAATAACTGCCGATGTAATGAATGTATCAACATCAAATTTCGTATTTAAAATAAACATTCACGGAGGACATAACCAGTCAAATTTCAGCGATATCGGCCGAGGGGAGGGGGGAGTTCCGGGGTGGGGGCTCAATTCAAAAATCCCAATAACTGCCCATGTAATGAATATATCGACATCAAATTTCGTATTTAAAACAAAAATCCACTTAGGACATAACCAGTCAAATTTCAGCGATATCGGTCGAGGGGAGGGGGGAGTTCCGGGGAGAGGGCTCAGTTCAAACATCCACAACCCCCCTCCCGTTCACAATTTTGTGACATCACACACTTTTTTTTCCTATTTGGCCTTCAAGAATACTACATATGAAATTTCATGACAATCCGACCATTAATCAATGAGTTAGCACTATTTTTATGCTTAGCCCCCCCTTACAACCCCCCCTCCCGTTCGAAATTTTGGGACGCCACATAGCCTATTATTCAATCGGTCTTGGAAGGATGCTACATGTGAAGTTTCATGAATATCCGTCCAGCCGTTTGGGCGTGATGCTGGAATAAACATACAAACAAACCCCGTTTCAGTATCGAAGTATAGAAGCCGGTGGAAGAGAATGGGTTGATAAACGACTCTGAATTTTAAAATCCCAATAACTGCCGATGTAATGAATGTATCAACATCAAATTTCGTATTTAAAATAAACATTCACGGAGGACATAACCAGTCAAATTTCAGCGATATCGGCCGAGGGGAGGGGGGAGTTCCGGGGTGGGGGCTCAATTCAAAAATCCCAATAACTGCCCATGTAATGAATGTATCGTTATCAAATTTCGTATTTAAAACAAAAATCCACTTAGGACATAACCAGTCAAATTTCAGCGATATCGGCCGAGGGGAGGGGGGAGTTCCGGGGAGAGGGCTCAATTCAAAAATCCACAACCCCCGCTCCCGTTCACAATTTTGTGACATCACACACTTTTTTTTCCTGTTTGGCCTTCAAGAATACTACATATGAAATTTCATGACAATCCGACCATTAATCAATGAGTTAGCACTATTTTTATGCTTAGCCCCCCCTTACAACCCCCCCTCCCGTTCGAAATTTTGGGACGCCACATAGCCTATTATTCAATCGGTCTTGGAAGGATGCTACATGTGAAGTTTCATGAATATCCGTCCAGCCGTTTGGGCGTGATGCTGGAATAAACATACAAACAAACCCCGTTTCAGTATCGAAGTATAGAAGCCGGTGGAAGAGAATGGGTTGATAAACGACTCTGAATTTTAAAATCCCAATAACTGCCGATGTAATGAATGTATCAACATCAAATTTCGTATTTAAAATAAACATTCACGGAGGACATAACCAGTCAAATTTCAGCGATATCGGCCGAGGGGAGGGGGGAGTTCCGGGGTGGGGGCTCAATTCAAAAATCCACAACCCCCCTCCCGTTCACAATTTTGTGACATCACACACTTTTTTTTCCTATTTGGCCTTCAAGAATACTACATATGAAATTTCATGACAATCCGACCATTAATCAATGAGTTAGCACTATTTTTATGCTTAGCCCCCCCTTACAACCCCCCCTCCCGTTCGAAATTTTGGGACGCCACATAGCCTATTATTCAATCGGTCTTGGAAGGATGCTACATGTGAAGTTTCATGAATATCCGTCCAGCCGTTTGGGCGTGATGCTGGAATAAACATACAAACAAACCCCGTTTCAGTATCGAAGTATAGAAGCCGGTGGAAGAGAATGGGTTGATAAACGACTCTGAATTTTAAAATCCCAATAACTGCCGATGTAATGAATGTATCAACATCAAATTTCGTATTTAAAATAAACATCCGTCCAGCCGTTTGGGCGTGATGATGGAATAAACATACAAACAAACCCCGTTTCAGTATCGAAGTATAGAAGCCGGTGGAAGAGAATGGGTTGATAAACGACTCTGAATTTTAAAATCCCAATAACTGCCGATGTAATGAATGTATCAACATCAAATTTCGTATTTAAAATTAACATTCACGGAGGACATAACCAGTCAAATTTCAGCGATATCGGCCGAGGGGAGGGGGAGTTCCGGGGTGGGGGCCCTTTTCAAGAATCCCAATAACTGCCCATGTAATTAATGTATCGACATCAAATTTCGTATTTAAAACTAAAATCCACTTAGGACATAACCAGTAAAATTTCAGCGATATCGGCGGAGCGGAGGGGGGAGTTCCGGGGTGGGGGCTCAATTCAAAAATCCCAATAACTGCCGATGTAATGAATGTATCGACATCAAATTTCATATTTAAAACTAAAATCCTTTTAGGACATAAACAGTCAAATTTCAGCGATATCGGCTGAGGGGAGGGTGGAGTTCCGGGGAGAGGGCTCAGTTAAAAATCCACAACCCCCCTCCCGTCCACAATTTTGTGACGTTACACACTTTTTTTTCCTATTTGGCCTTCAAGAATACTACATATGAAATTTCATGACAATCCGACCATTAATTAATGAGTTAGCACTATTGTTATGCTTAGCCCCCCCTTACAACCCCCCCTCCCGTTCGAAATTTTGGGACGCCACATAGCCTATTATTCAATCGGTCTTCGAAGGATGCTACATGTGAAGTTTCATGAATATCCGTCCAGCCGTTTGGGCGTGATGCTGGAATAAACATACAAACAAACCCCGTTTCAGTATCGAAGTATAGAAGCCGGTGGAAGAGAATGGGTAGATAAGCGACTCTGAATTTTAAAATCCCAATAACTGCCGATGTAATGAATGTATCAACATCAAATTTCGTATTTAAAATTAACATTCACGGAGGACATAACCACTCAAATTTCAGCGATATCGGCCGAGGGGAGGGGGGAGTTCCGGGGTGGGGGCCCTTTTCAAAAATCCCAATAACTGCCCATGTAATGAATGTATCGACATCAAATTTCGTATTTAAAACAAAAATCCACTTAGGACATAACCAGTCAAATTTCAGCGATATCGGCCGAGGGGAGGGGGGAGTTCCGGGGAGAGGGCTCAGTTCAAACATCCACAACCCCCCTCCCGTTCACAATTTTGTGACATCACACACTTTTTTTTCCTATTTGGCCTTCAAGAATACTACATATGAAATTTCATGACAATCCGACCATTAATCAATGAGTTAGCACTATTTTTATGCTTAGCCCCCCCTTACAACCCCCCCTCCCGTTCGAAATTTTGGGACGCCACATAGCCTATTATTCAATCGGTCTTGGAAGGATGCTACATGTGAAGTTTCATGAATATCCGTCCAGCCGTTTGGGCGTGATGCTGGAATAAACATACAAACAAACCCCGTTTCAGTATCGAAGTATAGAAGCCGGTGGAAGAGAATGGGTTGATAAACGACTCTGAATTTTAAAATCCCAATAACTGCCGATGTAATGAATGTATCAACATCAAATTTCGTATTTAAAATTAACATTCACGGAGGACATAACCAGTCAAATTTCAGCGATATCGGCCGAGGGGAGGGGGGAGTTCCGGGGTGGGGGCCCTTTTCAAGAATCCCAATAACTGCCCATGTAATTAATGTATCGACATCAAATTTCGTATTTAAAACTAAAATCCACTTAGGACATAACCAGTCAAATTTCAGCGATATCGGCTGAGGGGAGGGGGGAGTTCCGGGGTGGGGGCTCAATTCAAAAATCCCAATACCTGCCGATGTAATAAACGTATCGACATCAAATTTCGTATTTAAAACTAAAATCCACTTAGGACATAACCAGTAAAATTTCAGCGATATCGGCCGAGCGGAGGGGGGAGTTCCGGGGTGGGGGCTCAATTCAAAAATCCCAATAACTGCCGATGTAATGAATGTATCGACATCAAATTTCATATTTAAAACTAAAATCCTTTTAGGACATAAACAGTCAAATTTCAGCGATATCGGCCGAGGGGAGGGGGGAGTTCCGGGGTGGGGGCTCAATTCAAAAATCCCAATAACTGCCAATGTAATGAATGTATCGTTATCAAATTTCGTATTTAAAACAAAAATCCACTTAGGACATAACCAGTCAAATTTCAGCGATATCGGCCGAGGGGAGGGGGGAGTTCCGGGGAGAGGGCTCAATTCAAAAATCCACAACCCCCCTCCCGTTCACAATTTTGTGACATCACACACTTTTTTTTCCTATTTGGCCTTCAAGAATACTACATATGAAATTTCATGACAATCCGACCATTAATCAATGAGTTAGCACTATTTTTATGCTTAGCCCCCCCTTACAACCCCCCCTCCCGTTCGAAATTTTGGGACGCCACATAGCCTATTATTCAATCGGTCTTGGAAGGATGCTACATGTGAAGTTTCATGAATATCCGTCCAGCCGTTTGGGCGTGATGCTGGAATAAACATACAAACAAACCCCGTTTCAGTATCGAAGTATAGAAGCCGGTGGAAGAGAATGGGTTGATAAACGACTCTGAATTTTAAAATCCCAATAACTGCCGATGTAATGAATGTATCAACATCAAATTTCGTATTTAAAATAAACATTCACGGAGGACATAACCAGTCAAATTTCAGCGATATCGGCCGAGGGGAGGGGGGAGTTCCGGGGTGGGGGCTCAATTCAAAAATCCACAACCCCCCTCCCGTTCACAATTTTGTGACATCACACACTTTTTTTTCCTATTTGGCCTTCAAGAATACTACATATGAAATTTCATGACAATCCGACCATTAATCAATGAGTTAGCACTATTTTTATGCTTAGCCCCCCCTTACAACCCCCCCTCCCGTTCGAAATTTTGGGACGCCACATAGCCTATTATTCAATCGGTCTTGGAAGGATGCTACATGTGAAGTTTCATGAATATCCGTCCAGCCGTTTGGGCGTGATGCTGGAATAAACATACAAACAAACCCCGTTTCAGTATCGAAGTATAGAAGCCGGTGGAAGAGAATGGGTTGATAAACGACTCTGAATTTTAAAATCCCAATAACTGCCGATGTAATGAATGTATCAACATCAAATTTCGTATTTAAAATAAACATCCGTCCAGCCGTTTGGGCGTGATGATGGAATAAACATACAAACAAACCCCGTTTCAGTATCGAAGTATAGAAGCCGGTGGAAGAGAATGGGTTGATAAACGACTCTGAATTTTAAAATCCCAATAACTGCCGATGTAATGAATGTATCAACATCAAATTTCGTATTTAAAATTAACATTCACGGAGGACATAACCAGTCAAATTTCAGCGATATCGGCCGAGGGGAGGGGGAGTTCCGGGGTGGGGGCCCTTTTCAAGAATCCCAATAACTGCCCATGTAATTAATGTATCGACATCAAATTTCGTATTTAAAACTAAAATCCACTTAGGACATAACCAGTCAAATTTCAGCGATATCGGCTGAGGGGAGGGGGGAGTTCCGGGGTGGGGGCTCAATTCAAAAATCCCAATACCTGCCGATGTAATAAATGTATCAACATCAAATTTCGTATTTAAAATTAACATTCACGGAGGACATAACCACTCAAATTTCAGCGATATCGGCCGAGGGGAGGGGGGAGTTCCGGGGTGGGGGCCCTTTTCAAAAATCCCAATAACTGCCCATGTAATGAATGTATCGACATCAAATTTCGTATTTAAAACAAAAATCCACTTAGGACATAACCAGTCAAATTTCAGCGATATCGGCCGAGGGGAGGGGGGAGTTCCGGGGAGAGGGCTCAGTTCAAACATCCACAACCCCCCTCCCGTTCACAATTTTGTGACATCACACACTTTTTTTTCCTATTTGGCCTTCAAGAATACTACATATGAAATTTCATGACAATCCGACCATTAATCAATGAGTTAGCACTATTTTTATGCTTAGCCCCCCCTTACAACCCCCCCTCCCGTTCGAAATTTTGGGACGCCACATAGCCTATTATTCAATCGGTCTTGGAAGGATGCTACATGTGAAGTTTCATGAATATCCGTCCAGCCGTTTGGGCGTGATGCTGGAATAAACATACAAACAAACCCCGTTTCAGTATCGAAGTATAGAAGCCGGTGGAAGAGAATGGGTTGATAAACGACTCTGAATTTTAAAATCCCAATAACTGCCGATGTAATGAATGTATCAACATCAAATTTCGTATTTAAAATTAACATTCACGGAGGACATAACCAGTCAAATTTCAGCGATATCGGCCGAGGGGAGGGGGGAGTTCCGGGGTGGGGGCCCTTTTCAAGAATCCCAATAACTGCCCATGTAATTAATGTATCGACATCAAATTTCGTATTTAAAACTAAAATCCACTTAGGACATAACCAGTCAAATTTCAGCGATATCGGCTGAGGGGAGGGGGGAGTTCCGGGGTGGGGGCTCAATTCAAAAATCCCAATACCTGCCGATGTAATAAACGTATCGACATCAAATTTCGTATTTAAAACTAAAATCCACTTAGGACATAACCAGTAAAATTTCAGCGATATCGGCCGAGCGGAGGGGGGAGTTCCGGGGTGGGGGCTCAATTCAAAAATCCCAATAACTGCCGATGTAATGAATGTATCGACATCAAATTTCATATTTAAAACTAAAATCCTTTTAGGACATAAACAGTCAAATTTCAGCGATATCGGCCGAGGGGAGGGGGGAGTTCCGGGGTGGGGGCCCTTTTCAAAAATCCCAATAACTGCCCATGTAATGAATGTATCGACATCAAATTTCGTATTTAAAACAAAAATCCACTTAGGACATAACCAGTCAAATTTCAGCGATATCGGCCGAGGGGAGGGTGGAGTTCCGGGGAGAGGGCTCAGTTCAAACATCCACAACCCCCCTCCCGTTCACAATTTTGTGACATCACACACTTTTTTTTCCTATTTGGCCTTCAAGAATACTACATATGAAATTTCATGACAATCCGACCATTAATCAATGAGTTAGCACTATTTTTATGCTTAGCCCCCCCCTTACAACCCCCCCCTCCCGTTCGATATTTTGGGACGCCACATAGCCTATTATTCAATCGGTCTTGGAAGGATGCTACATGTGAAGTTTCATGAATATCCGTCCAGCCGTTTGGGCGTGATGCTGGAATAAACATTCAAACAAACCCCGTTTCAGTATCGAAGTATAGAAGCCGGTGGAAGAGAATGGGTTGATAAACGACTCTGAATTTTAAAATCCCAATAACTGCCGATGTAATGAATGTATCAACATCAAATTTCGTATTTAAAATTAACATTCACGGAGGACATAACCACTCAAATTTCAGCGATATCAGCCGAGGGGAGGGGGGAGTTCCGGGGTGGGGGCCCTTTTCAAAAATCCCAATAACTGCCCATGTAATGAATGTATCGACATCAAATTTCGTATTTAAAACAAAAATCCACTTAGGACATAACCAGTCAAATTTCAGCGATATCGGCCGAGGGGAGGAGGGAGTTCCGGGGAGAGGGCTCAGTTCAAACATCCACAACCCCCCTCTCGTTCACAATTTTGTGACATCACACACTTTTTTTTCCTATTTGGCCTTCAAGAATACTACATATGAAATTTCATGACAATCCGACTATTAATCAATGAGTTAGCGCTATTTTTATGCTTAGCCCCCCCTTACAACCCCCCCTCCCGTTCGAAGTTTTGGGACGCCACATAGCCTATTATTCAATCGGTCTTGGAAGGATGCTACATGTGAAGTTTCATGAATATCCGTAAAGCCGTTTGGGCGTGATGCTGGAATAAACATACAAACAAACCCCGTTTCAGTATCGAAGTATAGAAGCCGGTGGAAGAGAATGGGTTGATAAACGACTCTGAATTTTAAAATCCCAATAACTGCCGATGTAATGAATGTATCAACATCAAATTTCGTATTTAAAATTAACATTCACGGAGGACATAACCAGTCAAATTTCAGCGATATCGGCCGAGGGGAGGGGGGAGTTCCGGGGTGGGGGCCCTTTTCAAGAATCCCAATAACTGCCCATGTAATTAATGTATCGACATCAAATTTCGTATTTAAAACTAAAATCCACTTAGGACATAACCAGTCAAATTTCAGCGATATCGGCTGAGGGGAGGGGGGAGTTCCGGGGTGGGGGCTCAATTCAAAAATCCCAATACCTGTCGATGTAATAAATGTATCGACATCAAATTTCGTATTTAAAACTAAAATCCACTTAGGACATAACCAGTAAAATTTCAGCGATATCGGCCGAGCGGAGGGGGGAGTTCCGGGGTGGGGGCTCAATTCAAAAATCCCAATAACTGCCGATGTAATGAATGTATCGACATCAAATTTCATATTTAAAACTAAAATCCTTTTAGGACATAACCAGTCAAATTTCAGCGATATCGGCTGAGGGGAGGGTGGAGTTCCGGGGAGAGGGCTCAGTTAAAAATCCACAACCCCCCTCCCGTCCACAATTTTGTGACGTTACACACTTTTTTTTCCTATTTGGCCTTCAAGAATACTACATATGAAATTTCATGACAATCCGACCATTAATCAATGAGTTAGCACTATTTTTATGCTTAGCCCCCCCCTTACAACCCCCCCCCCCTCCCGTTCGAAATTTTGGGACGCCACATAGCCTATTATTCAATCGGTCTTGGAAGGATGCTACATGTGAAGTTTCATGAATATCCGTCCAGCCGTTTGGGCGTGATGCTGGAATAAACATTCAAACAAACCCCGTTTCAGTATCGAAGTATAGAAGCCGGTGGAAGAGAATGGGTTGATAAACGACTCTGAATTTTAAAATCCCAATAACTGCCGATGTAATGAATGTATCAACATCAAATTTCGTATTTAAAATTAACATTCACGGAGGACATAACCAGTCAAATTTCAGCGATATCGGCCGAGGGGAGGGGGGAGTTCCGGGGTGAGGGCCCTTTTCAAGAATCCCAATAACTGCCCATGTAATTAATGTATCGACATCAAATTTCGTATTTAAAACTAAAATCCACTTAGGACATAACCAGTCAAATTTCAGCGATATCGGCTGAGGGGAGGGGGGAGTTCCGGGGTGGGGGCTCAATTCAAAAATCCCAATACCTGCCGATGTAATAAATGTATCGACATCAAATTTCGTATTTAAAACTAAAATCCACTTAGGACATAACCAGTAAAATTTCAGCGATATCGGCCGAGCGGAGGGGGGAGTTCCGGGGTGGGGGCTCAATTCAAAAATCCCAATAACTGCCGATGTAATGAATGTATCGACATCAAATTTCGTATTTAAAACAAAAATCCACTTAGGACATAACCAGTAAAATTTCAGCGATATCGGCCGAGGGGAGGGTGGAGTTCCGGGGAGAGGGCTCAGTTCAAACATCCACAACCCCCGTCCCGTTCACAATTTTGTGACATCACACACTTTTTTTTCCTATTTGGCCTTCAAGAATACTACATATGAAATTTCATGACAATCCGACCATTAATCAATGAGTTAGCGCTATTTTTATGCTTAGCCCCCCCTTACAACCCCCCCTCCCGTTCGAAGTTTTGGGACGCCACATAGCCTATTATTCAATCGGTCTTGGAAGGATGCTACATGTGAAGTTTCATGAATATCCGTCCAGCCGTTTGGGCGTGATGCTGGAATAAACATACAAACAAACCCCGTTTCAGTATCGAAGTATAGAAGCCGGTGGAAGAGAATGGGGTGATAAACGACTCTGAATTTTAAAATCCCAATAACTGCCGATGTAATGAATGTATCAACATCAAATTTCGTATTTAAAATAAACATTCACGGAGGACATAACCACTCAAATTTCAGCGATATCGGCCGAGGGGAGGGGGGAGTTCCGGGGTGGGGGCCCTTTTCAAAAATCCCAATAACTGCCCATGTAATGAATGTATCGACATCAAATTTCGTATTTAAAACCAAAATCCACTTAGGACATAACCAGTTAAATTTCAGCGATATCGGCCGAGGGGAGGGGGGAGTTCCGGGGTGGGGGCTCAATTCAAAAATCCCAATACCTGCCGATGTAATAAACGTATCGACATCAAATTTCATATTTAAAACTAAAATCCTTTTAGGACATAAACAGTCAAATTTCAGCGATATCGGCTGAGGGGAGGGTGGAGTTCCGGGGAGAGGGCTCAGTTAAAAATCCACAACCCCTCTCCCGTCCACAATTTTGTGACGTTACACACTTTTTTTTCTTATTTGGCCTTCAAGAATACTACATATGAAATTTCATGACAATCCGACCATTAATTAATGAGTTAGCACTATTGTTATGCTTAGCCCCCCTTACAACCCCCCCTCCCGTTCGAAATTTTGGGACGCCACATAGCCTATTATTCAATCGGTCTTGGAAGGATGCTACATGTGAAGTTTCATGAATATCCGTCCAGCCGTTTGGGCGTGATGCTGGAATAAACATACAAACAAACCCCGTTTCAGTATCGAAGTATAGAAGCCGGTGGAAGAGAATGGGTAGATAAGCGACTCTGAATTTTAAAATCCCAATAACTGCCGATGTAATGAATGTATCAACATCAAATTTCGTATTTAAAATTAACATTCACGGAGGACATAACCACTCAAATTTCAGCGATATCGGCCGAGGGGAGGGGGGAGTTCCGGGGTGGGGGCCCTTTTCAAAAATCCCAATAACTGCCCATGTAATGAATGTATCGACATCAAATTTCGTATTTAAAACTAAAATCCACTTAGGACATAACCAGTCAAATTTCAGCGATATCGGCCGAGGGGAGGGTGGAGTTCCGGGGAGAGGGCTCAGTTCAAACATCCACAACCCCCCTCCCGTTCACAATTTTGTGACATCACACACTTTTTTTTCCTATTTGGCCTTCAAGAATACTACATATGAAATTTCATGACAATCCGACCATTAATCAATGAGTTAGCACTATTTTTATGCTTAGCCCCCCCCTTACAACCCCCCCCCTCCCGTTCGAAATTTTGGGACGCCACATAGCCTATTATTCAATCGGTCTTGGAAGGATGCTACATGTGAAGTTTCATGAATATCCGTCCAGCCGTTTGGGCGTGATGCTGGAATAAACATTCAAACAAACCCCGTTTCAGTATCGAAGTATAGAAGCCGGTGGAAGAGAATGGGTTGATAAACGACTCTGAATTTTAAAATCCCAATAACTGCCGATGTAATGAATGTATCAACATCAAATTTCGTATTTAAAATTAACATTCACGGAGGACATAACCAGTCAAATTTCAGCGATATCGGCCGAGGGGAGGGGGATTTCCGGGGTGAGGGCCCTTTTCAAGAATCCCAATAACTGCCCATGTAATTAATGTATCGACATCAAATTTCGTATTTAAAACTAAAATCCACTTAGGACATAACCAGTCAAATTTCAGCGATATCGGCTGAGGGGAGGGGGGAGTTCCGGGGTGGGGGCTCAATTCAAAAATCCCAATACCTGCCGATGTAATAAATGTATCGACATCAAATTTCGTATTTAAAACTAAAATCCACTTAGGACATAACCAGTAACATTTCAGCGATATCGGCCGAGCGGAGGGGGGAGTTCCGGGGAGAGGGCTCAGTTCAAACATCCACAACCCACCTCCCGTTCACAATTTTGTGACATCACACACTTTTTTTTCCTATTTGGCCTTCAAGAATACTACATATGAAATTTCATGACAATCCGACCATTAATCAATGAGTTAGCACTATTTTTATGCTTAGCCCCCCCCTTACAACCCCCCCCCTCCCGTTCGAAATTTTGGGACGCCACATAGCCTATTATTCAATCGGTCTTGGAAGGATGCTACATGTGAAGTTTCATGAATATCCTTCCAGCCGTTTGGGCGTGATGCTGGAATAAACATTCAAACAAACCCCGTTTCAGTATCGAAGTATAGAAGCCGGTGGAAGAGAATGGGTTGATAAACGACTCTGAATTTTAAAATCCCAATAACTGCCGATTTAATGAATGTATCAACATCAAATTTCGTATTTAAAATTAACATTCACGGAGGACATAACCACTCAAATTTCAGCGATATCAGCCGAGGGGAGGGGGGAGTTCCGGGGTGGGGGCCCTTATCAAAAATCCCAATAACTGCCCATGTAATGAATGTATCGACATCAAATTTCGTATTTAAAACAAAAATCCACTTAGGACATAACCAGTCAAATTTCAGCGATATCGGCCGAGGGGAGGAGGGAGTTCCGGGGAGAGGGCTCAGTTCAAACATCCACAACCCCCCTCCCGTTCACAATTTTGTGACATCACACACTTTTTTTTCCTATTTGGCCTTCAAGAATACTACATATGAAATTTCATGACAATCCGACTATTAATCAATGAGTTAGCGCTATTTTTATGCTTAGCCCCCCCTTACAACCCCCCCTCCCGTTCGAAGTTTTGGGACGCCACATAGCCTATTATTCAATCGGTCTTGGAAGGATGCTACATGTGAAGTTTCATGAATATCCGTCCAGCCGTTTGGGCGTGATGCTGGAATAAACATACAAACAAACCCCGTTTCAGTATCGAAGTATAGAAGCCGGTGGAAGAGAATGGGTTGATAAACGACTCTGAATTTTAAAATCCCAATAACTGCCGATGTAATGAATGTATCAACATCAAATTTCGTATTCAAAATTAACATTCACGGAGGACATAACCAGTCAAATTTCAGCGATATCGGCCGAGGGGAGGGGGAGTTCCGGGGTGAGGGCCCTTTTCAAGAATCCCAATAACTGCCCATGTAATTAATGTATCGACATCAAATTTCGTATTTAAAACTAAAATCCACTTAGGACATAACCAGTCAAATTTCAGCGATATCGGCTGAGGGGAGGGGGGAGTTCCGGGGTGGGGGCTCAATTCAAAAATCCCAATACCTGCCGATGTAATAAATGTATCGACATCAAATTTCGTATTTAAAACTAAAATCCACTTAGGACATAACCAGTAAAATTTCAGCGATATCGGCCGAGCGGAGGGGGGAGTTCCGGGGAGAGGGCTCAGTTCAAACATCCACAACCCCCCTCCCGTTCACAATTTTGTGACATCACACACTTTTTTTTCCTATTTGGCCTTCAAGAATACTACATATGAAATTTCATGACAATCCGACTATTAATCAATGAGTTAGCGCTATTTTTATGCTTAGCCCCCCCTTACAACCCCCCCTCCCGTTCGAAGTTTTGGGACGCCACATAGCCTATTATTCAATCGGTCTTGAAAGGATGCTACATGTGAAGTTTCATGAATATCCGTCCAGCCGTTTGGGCGTGATGCTGGAATAAACATACAAACAAACCCCGTTTCAGTATCGAAGTATAGAAGCCGGTGGAAGAGAATGGGTTGATAAACGACTCTGAATTTTAAAATCCCAATAACTGCCGATGTAATGAATGTATCAACATCAAATTTCGTATTTAAAATTAACATTCACGGAGGACATAACCAGTCAAATTTCAGCGATATCGGCCGAGGGGAGGGGGGAGTTCCGGGGTGGGGGCCCTTTTCAAGAATCCCAATAACTGCCCATGTAATTAATGTATCGACATCAAATTTCGTATTTAAAACTAAAATCCACTTAGGACATAACCAGTCAAATTTCAGCGATATCGGCTGAGGGGAGAGGGGAGTTCCGGGGTGGGGGCTCAATTCAAAAATCCCAATACCTGTCGATGTAATAAATGTATCGACATCAAATTTCGTATTTAAAACTAAAATCCACTTAGGACATAACCAGTAAAATTTCAGCGATATCGGCCGAGCGGAGGGGGGAGTTCCGGGGTGGGGGCTCAATTCAAAAATCCCAATAACTGCCGATGTAATGAATGTATCGACATCAAATTTCATATTTAAAACTAAAATCCTTTTAGGACATAACCAGTCAAATTTCAGCGATATCGGCTGAGGGGAGGGTGGAGTTCCGGGGAGAGGGCTCAGTTAAAAATCCACAAACCCCCTCATGTCCACAATTTTGTGACGTTACACACTTTTTTTTCCTATTTGGCCTTCAAGAATACTACATATGAAATTTCATGACAATCCGACCATTAATCAATGAGTTAGCACTATTTTTATGCTTAGCCCCCCCCCTTACAACCCCCCCCCTCCCGTTCGAAATTTTGGGACGCCACATAGCCTATTATTCAATCGGTCTTGGAAGGATGCTACATGTGAAGTTTCATGAATATCCGTCCAGCCGTTTGGGCGTGATGCTGGAATAAACATTCAAACAAACCCCGTTTCAGTATCGAAGTATAGAAGCCGGTGGAAGAGAATGGGTTGATAAACGACTCTGAATTTTAAAATCCCAATAACTGCCGATGTAATGAATGTATCAACATCAAATTTCGTATTTAAAATTAACATTCACGGAGGACATAACCACTCAAATTTCAGCGATATCAGCCGAGGGGAGGGGGAAGTTCCGGGGTGGGGGCCCTTTTCAAAAATCCCAATAACTGCCCATGTAATGAATGTATCGACATCAAATTTCGTATTTAAAACAAAAATCCACTTAGGACATAACCAGTCAAATTTCAGCGATATCGGCCGAGGGGAGGAGGGAGTTCCGGGGAGAGGGCTCAGTTCAAACATCCACAACCCCCCTCCCGTTCACAATTTTGTGACATCACACACTTTTTTTTCCTATTTGGCCTTCAAGAATACTACATATGAAATTTCATGACAATCCGACTATTAATCAATGAGTTAGCGCTATTTTTATGCTTAGCCCCCCCTTACAACCCCCCCTCCCGTTCGAAGTTTTGGGACGCCACATAGCCTATTATTCAATCGGTCTTGGAAGGATGCTACATGTGAAGTTTCATGAATATCCGTCCAGCCGTTTGGGCGTGATGCTGGAATAAACATACAAACAAACCCCGTTTCAGTATCGAAGTATAGAAGCCGGTCGAAGAGAATGGGTAGATAAGCGACTCTGAATTTTAAAATCCCAATAACTGCCGATGTAATGAATGTATCGTCATCAAATTTCGTATTTAAAATTAACATTCACGGAGGACATAACCAGTCAAATTTCAGCGATATCGGCCGAGGGGAGGGGGGAGTTCCGGGGTGGGGGCCCTTTTCAAGAATCCCAATAACTGCCCATGTAATGAATGTAGCGACATCAAATTTCGTATTTAAAACTATAATCCACTTAGGACATAACCAGTCAAATTTCAGCGATATCGGCTAAGGGGAGGGGGGAGTTCCGGGGTGGGGGCTCAATTCAAAAATCCCAATAACTGCCGATGTAATAAATGTATCGACATCAAATTTCGTATTTGAAACTAAAATCCACTTAGGACATAACCAGTAAAATTTCAGCGATATCGGCCGAGGGGAGGGGGGAGTTCCGGGGTGAGGGCTCAATTCAAAAATCCTAATAACTGCCGATGTAATGAATGTAGCGACATCAAATTTCATATTTAAAACTAAAATCCTTTTAGGACATAACCAGTCAAATTTCAGCGATATCGGCTGAGGGGAAGGTGGAGTTCCGGGGAGAGGGCTCAGTTAAAATTCCACAACCCCCCTCCCGTCCACAATTTTGTGACGTTACACACTTTTTTTTTTCTATTTGGCCTTCAGGAATACTACATATGAAATTTCATGACAATCCGACCATTAATTAATGAGTTAGCACTATTGTTATGCTTAGCCCCCCCTTACAACCCCCCCTCCCGTTCGAAATTTTGGGACGCCACATAGCCTATTATTCAATCGGTCTTGGAAGGATGCTACATGTGAAGTTTCATGAATATCCGTCCAGCCGTTTGGGCGTGATGCTGGAATTAACATACAAACAAACCCCGTTTCAGTATCGAAGTATAGAAGCCGGTGGAAGAGAATGGGTTGATAAACGACTCTGAATTTTAAAATCCCAATAACTGCCGATTTAATGAATGTATCAACATCAAATTTCGTATTTAAAATTAACATTCACGGAGGACATAACCAGTCAAATTTCAGAGATATCGGCCGAGGGGAGGGTGGAGTTCCGGGGTGGGGGCCCTTTTCAAGAATCCCAATAACTGCCCATGTAATTAATGTATCGACATCAAATTTCGTATTTAAAACTAAAATCCACTTAGGACATAACCAGTCAAATTTCAGCGATATCGGCTGAGGGGAGGGGGGAGTTCCGGGGTGGGGGCTCAATTCAAAAATCCCAATAACTGCCGATGTAATGAATGTATCGACATCAAATTTCGTATTTAATAATAAAATCCTTTTAAGACATAACCAGTCAAATTTCAGCGATATCGGCTGAGGGGAGGGTGGAGTTCCGGGGAGAGGGCTCAGTTAAAAATCCACAACCCCCCTCCCGTCCACAATTTTGTGACGTTACACACTTTTTTTTCCTATTTGGCCTTCAAGAATAATACATATGAAATTTCATGATAATCCGACCATTAATTAATGAGTTAGCACTATTGTTATGCTTAGCCCCCCCCTTACAACCCCCCCTCCCGTTCGAAATTTTGGGACGCCACATAGCCTATTATTCAATCGGTCTTGGAAGGATGCTACATGTGAAGTTTCATGAATATCCGTCCAGCCGTTTGGGCGTGATGCTTGAATAAACATACAAACAAACCCCGTTTCAGTATCGAAGTATAGAAGCCGGTCGAAGAGAATGGGTAGATAAGCGACTCTGAATTTTAAAATCCCAATAACTGCCGATGTAATGAATGTATCGTCATCAAATTTCGTATTTAAAATTAACATTCACGGAGGACATAACCAGTCAAATTTCAGCGATATCGGCTAAGGGGAGGGGGGAGTTCCGGGTTGGGGGCTCAATTCAAAAATCCCAATAACTGCCGATGTAATAAATGTATCGACATCAAATTTCGTATTTAAAACTAAAATCCACTTAGGACATAACCAGTAAAATTTCAGCGATATCGGCCGAGGGGAGGGGGGAGTTCCGGGGTGGGGGCCCTTTTCAAGAATCCCAATAACTGCCCATGTAATGAATGTAGCGACATCAAATTTCGTATTTAAAACTAAAATCCACTTAGGACATAACCAGTCAAATTTCAGCGATATCGGCTAAGGGGAGGGGGGAGTTCCGGGTTGGGGGCTCAATTCAAAAATCCCAATAACTGCCGATGTAATAAATGTATCGACATCAAATTTCGTATTTAAAACTAAAATCCACTTAGGACATAACCAGTAAAATTTCAGCGATATCGGCCGAGGGGAGGGGGGAGTTCCGGGGAGAGGGCTCAGTTAAAAATCTACAACCCCCCTCCCGTCCACAATGTTGTGACGTTACACACTTTTTTTTCCTATTTGGCCTTCAAGAATACTACATATGAAATTTCATGACAATCCGACCATTAATCAATGAGTTAGCACTATTTTTATGCTTAGCCCCCCCTTACAACCCCCCCTCCCGTTCGAAATTTTGGGACGCCACATAGCCTATTATTCAATCGGTCTTGGAAGGATGCTACATGTGAAGTTTCATGAATATCCGTCCAGCCGTTTGGGCGTGATGCTGGAATAAACATACAAACAAACCCCGTTTCAGTATCGAAGTATAGAAGCCGGTGGAAGAGAATGGGTTGATAAACGACTCTGAATTTTAAAATCCCAATAACTGCCGATGTAATGAATGTATCAACATCAAATTTCGTATTTAAAATTAACATTCACGGAGGACATAACCAGTCAAATTTCAGCGATATCGGCCGAGGGGAGGGGGGAGTTCCGGGGTGGGGGCCCTTTTCAAGAATCCCAATAACTGCCCATGTAATTAATGTATCGACATCAAATTTCGTATTTAAAACTAAAATCCACTTAGGACATAACCAGTCAAATTTCAGCGATATCGGCTGAGGGGAGGGGGGAGTTCCGGGGTGGGGGCTCAATTCAAAAATCACAATACCTGTCGATGTAATAAATGTATCGACATCAAATTTCGTATTTAAAACTAAAATCCACTTAGGACATAACCAGTAAAATTTCAGCGATATCGGCCGAGCGGAGGGGGGAGTTCCGGGGTGGGGGCTCAATTCAAAAATCCCAATAACTGCCGATGTAATGAATGTATCGACATCAAATTTCGTATTTAATACTAAAATCCTTTTAAGACATAACCAGTCAAATTTCAGCGATATCGGCTGAGGGGAGGGTGGAGTTCCGGGGAGAGGGCTCAGTTAAAAATCCACAACCCCCCTCCCGTCCACAATTTTGTGACGTTACACACTTTTTTTTCCTATTTGGCCTTCAAGAATAATACATATGAAATTTCATGATAATCCGACCATTAATTAATGAGTTAGCACTATTGTTATGCTTAGCCCCCCCCTTACAACCCCCCCTCCCGTTCGAAATTTTGGGACGCCACATAGCCTATTATTCAATCGGTCTTGGAAGGATGCTACATGTGAAGTTTCATGAATATCCGTCCAGCCGTTTGGGCGTGATGCTTGAATAAACATACAAACAAACCCCGTTTCAGTATCGAAGTATAGAAGCCGGTCGAAGAGAATGGGTAGATAAGCGACTCTGAATTTTAAAATCCCAATAACTGCCGATGTAATGAATGTATCGTCATCAAATTTCGTATTTAAAATTAACATTCACGGAGGACATAACCAGTCAAATTTCAGCGATATCGGCCGAGGGGAGGGGGGAGTTCCGGGGTGGGGGCCCTTTTCAAGAATCCCAATAACTGCCCATGTAATGAATGTAGCGACATCAAATTTCGTATTTAAAACTAAAATCCACTTAGGACATAACCAGTCAAATTTCAGCGATATCGGCTAAGGGGAGGGGGGAGTTCCGGGGTGGGGGCTCAATTCAAAAATCCCAATAACTGCCGATGTAATGAATGTATCGACATCAAATTTCATATTTAAAACTAAAATCCTTTTAGGACATAACCAGTCAAATTTCAGCGATATCGGCTGAGGGGAAGGTGGAGTTCCGGGGAGAGGGCTCAGTTAAAATTCCACAACCCCCCTCCCGTCCACAATTTTGTGACGTTACACACTTTTTTTTTTCTATTTGGCCTTCAGGAATACTACATATGAAATTTCATGACAATCCGACCATTAATTAATGAGTTAGCACTATTGTTATGCTTAGCCCCCCCTTACAACCCCCCCTCCCGTTCGAAATTTTGGGACGCCACATAGCCTATTATTCAATCGGTCTTGGAAGGATGCTACATGTGAAGTTTCATGAATATCCGTCCAGCCGTTTGGGCGTGATGCTGGAATTAACATACAAACAAACCCCGTTTCAGTATCGAAGTATAGAAGCCGGTGGAAGAGAATGGGTTGATAAACGACTCTGAATTTTAAAATCCCAATAACTGCCGATTTAATGAATGTATCAACATCAAATTTCGTATTTAAAATTAACATTCACGGAGGACATAACCAGTCAAATTTCAGAGATATCGGCCGAGGGGAGGGTGGAGTTCCGGGGTGGGGGCCCTTTTCAAGAATCCCAATAACTGCCCATGTAATTAATGTATCGACATCAAATTTCGTATTTAAAACTAAAATCCACTTAGGACATAACCAGTCAAATTTCAGCGATATCGGCTGAGGGGAGGGGGGAGTTCCGGGGTGGGGGCTCAATTCAAAAATCCCAATAACTGCCGATGTAATGAATGTATCGACATCAAATTTCGTATTTAATAATAAAATCCTTTTAAGACATAACCAGTCAAATTTCAGCGATATCGGCTGAGGGGAGGGTGGAGTTCCGGGGAGAGGGCTCAGTTAAAAATCCACAACCCCCCTCCCGTCCACAATTTTGTGACGTTACACACTTTTTTTTCCTATTTGGCCTTCAAGAATAATACATATGAAATTTCATGATAATCCGACCATTAATTAATGAGTTAGCACTATTGTTATGCTTAGCCCCCCCCTTACAACCCCCCCTCCCGTTCGAAATTTTGGGACGCCACATAGCCTATTATTCAATCGGTCTTGGAAGGATGCTACATGTGAAGTTTCATGAATATCCGTCCAGCCGTTTGGGCGTGATGCTTGAATAAACATACAAACAAACCCCGTTTCAGTATCGAAGTATAGAAGCCGGTCGAAGAGAATGGGTAGATAAGCGACTCTGAATTTTAAAATCCCAATAACTGCCGATGTAATGAATGTATCGTCATCAAATTTCGTATTTAAAATTAACATTCACGGAGGACATAACCAGTCAAATTTCAGCGATATCGGCTAAGGGGAGGGGGGAGTTCCGGGTTGGGGGCTCAATTCAAAAATCCCAATAACTGCCGATGTAATAAATGTATCGACATCAAATTTCGTATTTAAAACTAAAATCCACTTAGGACATAACCAGTAAAATTTCAGCGATATCGGCCGAGGGGAGGGGGGAGTTCCGGGGTGGGGGCCCTTTTCAAGAATCCCAATAACTGCCCATGTAATGAATGTAGCGACATCAAATTTCGTATTTAAAACTAAAATCCACTTAGGACATAACCAGTCAAATTTCAGCGATATCGGCTAAGGGGAGGGGGGAGTTCCGGGTTGGGGGCTCAATTCAAAAATCCCAATAACTGCCGATGTAATAAATGTATCGACATCAAATTTCGTATTTAAAACTAAAATCCACTTAGGACATAACCAGTAAAATTTCAGCGATATCGGCCGAGGGGAGGGGGGAGTTCCGGGGAGAGGGCTCAGTTAAAAATCTACAACCCCCCTCCCGTCCACAATTTTGTGACGTTACACACTTTTTTTTCCTATTTGGCCTTCAAGAATACTACATATGAAATTTCATGACAATCCGACCATTAATCAATGAGTTAGCACTATTTTTATGCTTAGCCCCCCCTTACAACCCCCCCTCCCGTTCGAAATTTTGGGACGCCACATAGCCTATTATTCAATCGGTCTTGGAAGGATGCTACATGTGAAGTTTCATGAATATCCGTCCAGCCGTTTGGGCGTGATGCTGGAATAAACATACAAACAAACCCCGTTTCAGTATCGAAGTATAGAAGCCGGTGGAAGAGAATGGGTTGATAAACGACTCTGAATTTTAAAATCCCAATAACTGCCGATGTAATGAATGTATCAACATCAAATTTCGTATTTAAAATTAACATTCACGGAGGACATAACCAGTCAAATTTCAGCGATATCGGCCGAGGGGAGGGGGGAGTTCCGGGGTGGGGGCCCTTTTCAAGAATCCCAATAACTGCCCATGTAATTAATGTATCGACATCAAATTTCGTATTTAAAACTAAAATCCACTTAGGACATAACCAGTCAAATTTCAGCGATATCGGCTGAGGGGAGGGGGGAGTTCCGGGGTGGGGGCTCAATTCAAAAATCACAATACCTGTCGATGTAATAAATGTATCGACATCAAATTTCGTATTTAAAACTAAAATCCACTTAGGACATAACCAGTAAAATTTCAGCGATATCGGCCGAGCGGAGGGGGGAGTTCCGGGGTGGGGGCTCAATTCAAAAATCCCAATAACTGCCGATGTAATGAATGTATCGACATCAAATTTCGTATTTAATACTAAAATCCTTTTAAGACATAACCAGTCAAATTTCAGCGATATCGGCTGAGGGGAGGGTGGAGTTCCGGGGAGAGGGCTCAGTTAAAAATCCACAACCCCCCTCCCGTCCACAATTTTGTGACGTTACACACTTTTTTTTCCTATTTGGCCTTCAAGAATAATACATATGAAATTTCATGATAATCCGACCATTAATTAATGAGTTAGCACTATTGTTATGCTTAGCCCCCCCCTTACAACCCCCCCTCCCGTTCGAAATTTTGGGACGCCACATAGCCTATTATTCAATCGGTCTTGGAAGGATGCTACATGTGAAGTTTCATGAATATCCGTCCAGCCGTTTGGGCGTGATGCTTGAATAAACATACAAACAAACCCCGTTTCAGTATCGAAGTATAGAAGCCGGTCGAAGAGAATGGGTAGATAAGCGACTCTGAATTTTAAAATCCCAATAACTGCCGATGTAATGAATGTATCGTCATCAAATTTCGTATTTAAAATTAACATTCACGGAGGACATAACCAGTCAAATTTCAGCGATATCGGCCGAGGGGAGGGGGGAGTTCCGGGGTGGGGGCCCTTTTCAAGAATCCCAATAACTGCCCATGTAATGAATGTAGCGACATCAAATTTCGTATTTAAAACTAAAATCCACTTAGGACATAACCAGTCAAATTTCAGCGATATCGGCTAAGGGGAGGGGGGAGTTCCGGGGTGGGGGCTCAATTCAAAAATCCCAATAACTGCCGATGTAATAAATGTATCGACATCAAATTTCGTATTTAAAACTAAAATCCACTTAGGACATAACCAGTAAAATTTCAGCGATATCGGCCGAGGGGAGGGGGGAGTTCCGGGGAGAGGGCTCAGTTAAAAATCCACAACCCCCCTCCCGTCCACAATTTTGTGACGTTACACACTTTTTTTTCCTATTTGGCCTTCAAGAATACTACATATGAAATTTCATGACAATCCGACCATTAATCAATGAGTTAGCACTATTTTTATGCTTAGCCCCCCCTTACAACCCCCCCTCCCGTTCGAAATTTTGGGACGCCACATAGCCTATTATTCAATCGGTCTTGGAAGGATGCTACATGTGAAGTTTCATGAATATCCGTCCAGCCGTTTGGGCGTGATGCTGGAATAAACATACAAACAAACCCCGTTTCAGTATCGAAGTATAGAAGCCGGTGGAAGAGAATGGGTTGATAAACGACTCTGAATTTTAAAATCCCAATAACTGCCGATGTAATGAATGTATCAACATCAAATTTCGTATTTAAAATTAACATTCACGGAGGACATAACCAGTCAAATTTCAGCGATATCGGCCGAGGGGAGGGGGGAGTTCCGGGGTGGGGGCCCTTTTCAAGAATCCCAATAACTGCCCATGTAATTAATGTATCGACATCAAATTTCGTATTTAAAACTAAAATCCACTTAGGACATAACCAGTCAAATTTCAGCGATATCGGCTGAGGGGAGGGGGGAGTTCCGGGGTGGGGGCTCAATTCAAAAATCCCAATACCTGTCGATGTAATAAATGTATCGACATCAAATTTCGTATTTAAAACTAAAATCCACTTAGGACATAACCAGTAAAATTTCAGCGATATCGGCCGAGCGGAGGGGGGAGTTCCGGGGTGGGGGCTCAATTCAAAAATCCCAATAACTGCCGATGTAATGAATGTATCGACATCAAATTTCATATTTAAAACTAAAATCCTTTTAGGACATAACCAGTCAAATTTCAGCGATATCGGCTGAGGGGAGGGTGGAGTTCCGGGGAGAGGGCTCAGTTGATAATCCACAACCCCCCTCCCGTCCACAATTTTGTGACGTTACACACTTTTTTTTCCTATTTGGCCTTCAAGAATACTACATATGAAATTTCATGATAATCCGACCATTAATTAATGAGTTAGCACTATTGTTATGCTTAGCCCCCCCCTTACAACCCCCCCTCCCGTTCGAAATTTTGGGACGCCACATAGCCTATTATTCAATCGGTCTTGGAAGGATGCTACATGTGAAGTTTCATGAATATCCGTCCAGCCGTTTGGGCGTGATGCTGGAATAAACATACAAACAAACCCCGTTTCAGTATCGAAGTATAGAAGCCGGTCGAAGAGAATGGGTAGATAAGCGACTCTGAATTTTAAAATCCCAATAACTGCCCATGTAATTAATGTATCGACATCAAATTTCGTATTTAAAACTAAAATCCACTTAGGACATAACCAGTCAAATTTCAGCGATATCGGCTGAGGGGAGGGGGGAGTTCCGGGGTGGGGGCTCAATTCAAAAATCCCAATAACTGCCGATGTAATAAATGTATCGACATCAAATTTCGTATTTAAAACTAAAATCCACTTAGGACATA
The DNA here is from genome assembly GCA_963662175.1 of Aradus depressus. Taxonomy (NCBI): domain Eukaryota; kingdom Metazoa; phylum Arthropoda; class Insecta; order Hemiptera; family Aradidae; genus Aradus; species Aradus depressus. The sequence goes on from OY759224.1 coordinate 3,697,464, forward strand.
ACCAGTCAAATTTCAGCGATATCGGCCGAGAGGAGGGGGGAGTTCCGGGGAGAGGGCTCAGTTCAAACATCCACAACCCCCCTCCCGTTCACAATTTTGTGACATCACACACTTTTTTTTCCTATTTGGCCTTCAAGAATACTACATATGAAATTTCATGACAATCCGACCATTAATCAATGAGTTAGCACTATTTTTGTGCTTAGCCCCCCCTTACAACCCCCCCTCCCGTTCGAAATTTTGGGACGCCACATAGCCTATTATTCAATCGGTCTTGGAAGGATGCTACATGTGAAGTTTCATGAATATCCGTCCAGCCGTTTGGGCGTGATGCTGGAATAAACATACAAACAAACCCCGTTTCAGTATCGAAGTATAGAAGCCGGTGGAAGAGAATGGGTAGATAAGCGACTCTGAATTTTAAAATCCCAATAACTGCCGATGTAATGAATGTATCAACATCAAATTTCGTATTTAAAATTAACATTCACGGAGGACATAACCAGTCAAATTTCAGCGATATCGGCCGAGGAGAGGGGGGAGTTCCGGGGTGGGGGCCCTTTTCAAAAATCCCAATAACTGCCCATGTAATGAATGTATCGACATCAAATTTCGTATTTAAAACAAAAATCCACTTAGGACATAACCAGTAAAATTTCAGCGATATCGGCCGAGGGGAGGGGGGAGTTCCGGGGAGAGGGCTCAGTTAAAAATCCACAACCCCCCTCCCGTCCACAATTTTGTGACGTTACACACTTTTTTTTCCTATTTGGCCTTCAAGAATACTACATATGAAATTTCATGACAATCCGACCATTAATCAATGAGTTAGCACTATTTTTATGCTTAGCCCCCCCTTACAACCCCCCCTCCCGTTCGAAATTTTGGGACGCCACATAGCCTATTATTCAATCGGTCTTGGAAGGATGCTACATGTGAAGTTTCATGAATATCCGTCCAGCCGTTTGGGCGTGATGCTGGAATAAACATACAAACAAACCCCGTTTCAGTATCGAAGTATAGAAGCCGGTGGAAGAGAATGGGTTGATAAACGACTCTGAATTTTAAAATCCCAATAACTGCCGATGTAATGAATGTATCAACATCAAATTTCGTATTTAAAATTAACATTCACGGAGGACATAACCAGTCAAATTTCAGCGATATCGGCCGAGGGGAGGGGGGAGTTCCGGGGTGGGGGCCCTTTTCAAGAATCCCAATAACTGCCCATGTAATTAATGTATCGACATCAAATTTCGTATTTAAAACTAAAATCCACTTAGGACATAACCAGTCAAATTTCAGCGATATCGGCTGAGGGGAGGGGGGAGTTCCGGGGTGGGGGCTCAATTCAAAAATCCCAATACCTGTCGATGTAATAAATGTATCGACATCAAATTTCGTATTTAAAACTAAAATCCACTTAGGACATAACCAGTAAAATTTCAGCGATATCGGCCGAGCGGAGGGGGGAGTTCCGGGGTGGGGGCTCAATTCAAAAATCCCAATAACTGCCGATGTAATGAATGTATCGACATCAAATTTCATATTTAAAACTAAAATCCTTTTAGGACATAACCAGTCAAATTTCAGCGATATCGGCTGAGGGGAGGGTGGAGTTCCGGGGAGAGGGCTCAGTTAAAAATCCACAAACCCCCTCATGTCCACAATTTTGTGACGTTACACACTTTTTTTTCCTATTTGGCCTTCAAGAATACTACATATGAAATTTCATGACAATCCGACCATTAATCAATGAGTTAGCACTATTTTTATGCTTAGCCCCCCCCTTACAACCCCCCCCCTCCCGTTCGAAATTTTGGGACGCCACATAGCCTATTATTCAATCGGTCTTGGAAGGATGCTACATGTGAAGTTTCATGAATATCCGTCCAGCCGTTTGGGCGTGATGCTGGAATAAACATTCAAACAAACCCCGTTTCAGTATCGAAGTATAGAAGCCGGTGGAAGAGAATGGGTTGATAAACGACTCTGAATTTTAAAATCCCAATAACTGCCGATGTAATGAATGTATCAACATCAAATTTCGTATTTAAAATTAACATTCACGGAGGACATAACCACTCAAATTTCAGCGATATCAGCTGAGGGGAGGGGGGAGTTCCGGGGTGGGGGCCCTTTTCAAAAATCCCAATAACTGCCCATGTAATGAATGTATCGACATCAAATTTCGTATTTAAAACAAAAATCCACTTAGGACATAACCAGTCAAATTTCAGCGATATCGGCCGAGGGGAGGAGGGAGTTCCGGGGAGAGGGCTCAGTTCAAACATCCACAACCCCCCTCCCGTTCACAATTTTGTGACATCACACACTTTTTTTTCCTATTTGGCCTTCAAGAATACTACATATGAAATTTCATGACAATCCGACTATTAATCAATGAGTTAGCGCTATTTTTATGCTTAGCCCCCCCTTACAACCCCCCCTCCCGTTCGAAGTTTTGGGACGCCACATAGCCTATTATTCAATCGGTCTTGGAAGGATGCTACATGTGAAGTTTCATGAATATCCGTCCAGCCGTTTGGGCGTGATGCTGGAATAAACATACAAACAAACCCCGTTTCAGTATCGAAGTATAGAAGCCGGTCGAAGAGAATGGGTAGATAAGCGACTCTGAATTTTAAAATCCCAATAACTGCCGATGTAATGAATGTATCGTCATCAAATTTCGTATTTAAAATGAACATTCACGGAGGACATAACCAGTCAAATTTCAGCGATATCGGCCGAGGGGAGGGGGGAGTTCCGGGGAGAGGGCTCAGTTAAAAATCCACAACCCCCCTCCCGTCCACAATTTTGTGACGTTACACACTTTTTTTTCCTATTTGGCCTTCAAGAATACTACATATGAAATTTCATGACAATCCGACCATTAATCAATGAGTTAGCACTATTTTTATGCTTAGCCCCCCCTTACAACCCCCCCTCCCGTTCGAAATTTTGGGACGCCACATAGCCTATTATTCAATCGGTCTTGGAAGGATGCTACATGTGAAGTTTCATGAATATCCGTCCAGCCGTTTGGGCGTGATGCTGGAATAAACATACAAACAAACCCCGTTTCAGTATCGAAGTATAGAAGCCGGTGGAAGAGAATGGGTTGATAAACGACTCTGAATTTTAAAATCCCAATAACTGCCGATGTAATGAATGTATCAACATCAAATTTCGTATTTAAAATTAACATTCACGGAGGACATAACCAGTCAAATTTCAGCGATATCGGCCGAGGGGAGGGGGGAGTTCCGGGGTGGGGGCCCTTTTCAAGAATCCCAATAACTGCCCATGTAATTAATGTATCGACATCAAATTTCGTATTTAAAACTAAAATCCACTTAGGACATAACCAGTCAAATTTCAGCGATATCGGCTGAGGGGAGGGGGGAGTTCCGGGGTGGGGGCTCAATTCAAAAATCCCAATACCTGTCGATGTAATAAATGTATCGACATCAAATTTCGTATTTAAAACTAAAATCCACTTAGGACATAACCAGTAAAATTTCAGCGATATCGGCCGAGCGGAGGGGGGAGTTCCGGGGTGGGGGCTCAATTCAAAAATCCCAATAACTGCCGATGTAATGAATGTATCGACATCAAATTTCATATTTAAAACTAAAATCCTTTTAGGACATAACCAGTCAAATTTCAGCGATATCGGCTGAGGGGAGGGTGGAGTTCCGGGGAGAGGGCTCAGTTAAAAATCCACAACCCCCCTCCCGTCCACAATTTTGTGACGTTACACACTTTTTTTTCCTATTTGGCCTTCAAGAATACTACATATGAAATTTCATGACAATCCGACCATTAATCAATGAGTTAGCACTATTTTTATGCTTAGCCCCCCCCTTACAACCCCCCCCCTCCCGTTCGAAATTTTGGGACGCCACATAGCCTATTATTCAATCGGTCTTGGAAGGATGCTACATGTGAAGTTTCATGAATATCCGTCCAGCCGTTTGGGCGTGATGCTGGAATAAACATTCAAACAAACCCCGTTTCAGTATCGAAGTATAGAAGCCGGTGGAAGAGAATGGGTTGATAAACGACTCTGAATTTTAAAATCCCAATAACTGCCGATGTAATGAATGTATCAACATCAAATTTCGTATTTAAAACTAAAATCCACTTAGGACATAACCAGTCAAATTTCAGCGATATCGGCTAAGGGGAGGGGGGAGTTCCGGGGTGGGGGCTCAATTCAAAAATCCCAATAACTGCCGATGTAATAAATGTATCGACATCAAATTTCGTATTTAAAACTAAAATCCACTTAGGACATAACCAGTAAAATTTCAGCGATATCGGCCGAGGGGAGGGGGGAGTTCCGGGGAGAGGGCTCAGTTAAAAATCCACAACCCCCCTCCCGTCCACAATTTTGTGACGTTACACACTTTTTTTTCCTATTTGGCCTTCAAGAATACTACATATGAAATTTCATGATAATCCGACCATTAATTAATGAGTTAGCACTATTGTTATGCTTAGCCCCCCCCTTACAACCCCCCCTCCCGTTCGAAATTTTGGGACGCCACATAGCCTATTATTCAATCGGTCTTGGAAGGATGCTACATGTGAAGTTTCATGAATATCCGTCCAGCCGTTTGGGCGTGATGCTGGAATAAACATACAAACAAACCCCGTTTCAGTATCGAAGTATAGAAGCCGGTCGAAGAGAATGGGTAGATAAGCGACTCTGAATTTTAAAATCCCAATAACTGCCCATGTAATTAATGTATCGACATCAAATTTCGTATTTAAAACTAAAATCCACTTAGGACATAACCAGTCAAATTTCAGCGATATCGGCTGAGGGGAGGGGGGAGTTCCGGGGTGGGGGCCCTTTTCAAAAATCCCAATAACTGCCCATGTAATGAATGTATCGACATCAAATTTCGTATTTAAAACAAAAATCCACTTAGGACATAACCAGTCAAATTTCAGCGATATCGGCCGAGGGGAGGGGGGAGTTCCGGGGAGAGGGCTCAGTTCAAACATCCACAACCCCCCTCCCGTTCACAATTTTGTGACATCACACACTTTTTTTTCCTATTTGGATTTCAAGAATACTACATATGAAATTTCATGACAATCCGACCATTAATCAATGAGTTAGCACTATTTTTATGCTTAGCCCCCCCTTACAACCCCCCCTCCCGTTCGAAATTTTGGGACGCCACATAGCCTATTATTCAATCGGTCTTGGAAGGATGCTACGTGTGAAGTTTCATGAATATCCGTCCAGCCGTTTGGGCGTGATGCTGGAATAAACATACAAACAAACCCCGTTTCAGTATCGAAGTATAGAAGCCGGTGGAAGAGAATGGGTTGATAAGCGACTCTGAATTTTAAAATCCCAATAACTGCCGATGTAATGAATGTATCAACATCAAATTTCGTATTTAAAATTAACATTCACGGAGGACATAACCAATCAAATTTCAGCGATATCGGCCGAGGGGAGGGGGGAGTTCCGGGGTGGGTCCCTTTTCAAGAATCCCAATAACTGCCCATGTAATGAATGTATCCACATCAAATTTCGTATTTAAAACTAAAATCCACTTAGGACATAACCAGTCAAATTTCAGCGCTATCGGCCGAGGGGAGGGGGGAGTTCCGGGGTGGGGGCTCAATTCAAAAATCCCAATAACTGCCGATGTAATGAATGTATCGACATCAAATTTCGTATTTAAAACTAAAATCCTTTTAGGACATAACCAGTCAAATTTCAGCGATATCGGCTGAGGGGAGGGTGGGGTTCCGGGGAGAGGGCTCAGTTAAAAATCCACAACCCCCTCCCGTCCACAATTTTGTGACGTTACACACTTTTTTTCCTATTTGGCCTTCAAGAATACTACATATGAAATTTCATGATAATCCGACCATTAATTAATGAGTTAGCACTATTGTTATGCTTAGCCCCCCCTTACAACCCCCCCTCCCGTTCGAAATTTTGGGACGCCACAGCCTATTATTCAATCGGTCTTGGAAGGATGCTACATGTGAAGTTTCATGAATATCCGTCCAGCCGTTTGGGCGTGATGCTTGAATAAACATACAAACAAACCCCGTTTCAGTATCGAAGTATAGAAGCCGGTGGAAGAGAATGGGTAGATAAGCGACTCTGAATTTTAAAATCCCAATAACTGCCGATGTAATGAATGTATCGACATCAAATTTCGTATTTAAAACAAAAATCCACTTAGGACATAACCAGTGAAATTTCAGCGATATCGGCCGAGGGGAGGGGGGAGTTCCGGGGAGATGGCTCAGTTCAATAATCCACAACCCCCCTCCCGTTCACAATTTTGTGACATCACACACTTTTTTTTCCTATTTGGCCTTCATGAATACGTGAAATTCTATGACAATCCGATCATCCATTAATGAGCTAGCACTAGGTATATTTATACTTATGCCCCCCTACAATCGAGTAGATGAGTATGTATATACCTTATTTTTCTATTCGGCCTTTAGGAATACTACTTGTGAAATTTTATAATTTTTATTTCCCAGAATAAAATAAAACCTAAGAGTCTCGGCTAGGCTGCGAACCTGCGATGTTGGGTACAGTAGGCAAGCACGCTATCTCTCTGCCACTGGTGCCCCCTCGTATTTATTTTACTACACTTGCACTTATTTTTATACCTACTCCTTTTCAATAAATTCAAAAATGCTTAAAAGTGATTTTTTCAAAACAGATTGTTTTCCTTTGTCCACGTTTTAATGCTCACTCTTATGCCACATTAACGAATTTATTTATTATTTTTAGCCAAAATGATCCTTACCTACTGCAACTAAAAGAGACGCTACGTGCCTTCTGCCTGAAGTTGTCTGTTAACTCTTCCTACATGAAACCTCTTCCTGAAGGCTCAACTTTCAAAATTTTGGTTCATACGACGGAAGTATCTTCCGTCTCTTTAAGTGAAGACCCACAGTTTCAGGTTTATTTTATATCTTCATTACACATATACTAATTCTGTGTGAGTCGGGGACAGGCGCTTCGCAATCGCAATGAAAAGGCCCAAGAAGGAGCACGCTATCATATCTAGTGTGAAATTAGGGGGTGGTCATACATTGGATAAATTATCTATAAGTCACATAGGGGAGGGGGATGAATAATTCGAATCTGGGTGACGTGCTTCTCGGTGGTTCTCCTCAGATTCTCATGGGGTGTGACGGTAGTTGGCGCCTCCTTATTTCTTATTCTTGGGTAGAGATGTCCAGGGGGTCCGGAGAATATCTACATGCCAGGATGTAGTCATATTCAGGCATGATGCTCTTACCTAGCCGCAGGGACGTAACTCCTCACAGCTGATGGGGGGGGACCGAGCGAGGCAGAGAGGGGCGCCCGTAACGAGTAAGTCGTTAATCGTTCAATGTAATTTAACGAATTACTAGAAAAGTGGAATATATCAAAAAGGTAGAAATCACCCAGAGGTGACATTCTCTTTGAATATATATATATTTTAGTGTTATGCGCATCATAAATTATTGTATTTAGGACTCCCAAAGTAGAGTTGGGTTGTCCACCTGAGCGACGAGCTCTCTGGTAGTAGGCGATATGACCTTGTAGTTAAAAGCCCGGGCATGAGTCATATTAACTAACTAAATAATTTTTTTTTTCATTTTTTTTTTGGGCTTTATGTACGATGCATGTTAGCCATGTCACTGCGTTATATAGTTATTTACGACATCCATGGCCCCGGGAGGGAGTTCTATCTACAAAATAAAACTCACTCCCGGATGGGATTCGAACCCGCAAACCTTGGTGAGACCATGCGACCAAAGCCCTACGCTCTAGCCCTCACGGTCACCATGGCCCCCAACTAAATTATTGTAATAGGTAATTGCGATCTCGACAATTGATCTTGCATATTTATCGAAATATATTTTTTTATTTAACAACAATTTTTGTTTTTAAAAAAAAATGGATCTTGGATTAGGTTTGTATTTATTTTTTCAGAAATTTCCATGGATAGAGGCTGAAAAAAACGACATTCTGATCAACGAAGTGCAAATTCGGCCCATTAAATCTATTGACACGGATTTGTTAAAAATTACAATTTATTCCGAAGAAACTGCTTTAAACAATAGCAATGCAGGACCAATCGATCCACAATAGGAGGTAAATTAAAGAAGAGTTTTTGCCATACATTATTTTTTCGATTTTTGTCAGTTTTGTAGAATGCACATTATAAAGATGTAGTGAATACAACCACTCTTGTCCTGTCAAAATAATTTAAGCTATTGTAGTTATTTGTTGTTTTTTTTTGTTCACCATCAACATTGTTTTAATTCTTTCATCCAATCAGATACGTTATGTCGGTTTCTACATAGACTGCAGACTATCATGGAACACACACATACGACGTGAACGACAGGAATTAAACTGACGTTACGGAAGATTACTTGAACACAAATCAAATGTTTCTTCGGCCAACAAACAGACAATTTACAAGACTACGAGTATAATATGCCCAATATGGACTTATAGCCTCAAACTAAGGGCTACAGCTAAACAATACAATACATGGCACATTCAAGCTTTCCAGACCAAAGTCTAATTTCCAATCCTTCCAATCCAATTGTGAATGCTCCCAAATGACTCCATGAATACCTAAATACTCCATAATTTTATATTATATCAGGGGATTGGAAACCATGAAATTCCGCTGTAACTCAACATTATATTTCTCATCGATTACAGAACTTCATATACTTTTACCTCCAGAACCGTTCTGTTCATACTTCTCTGTTCTCCTGTCTCTACTTTTACCGTATTTACAAAATTGACCTCAATTTGATGACTGTTCAGGAGAACCCCCCCCCCCCCCCCCCCCCCCCCCAAGTACCCCCCCCCCTCTTCTAAGAAACCTTAGTAACCAGTCAAGTTTGTTCGATTTGATGTATTTTTGACCACATTTTTACGCTATATTGTAAAAAAAAAAGAAATGGGAACTCTTACTGCAAACTCATTTCTTAATGAATTAAAAAATGATCAATTTGCCAGGTTGATAATATTGTTTTGAACATTTTTTAAACTTATAGGATTTCTGTGGGCTTCCACAAATGGTGTTTTCATAGTTTTTATTATTATTTTTTTTAATTATAATACAATTTTGTCCCTAGGAATCATATTATGGAAGAAAATAGAAAAATTGAACAAGAGATCAAAAAATTTGAGAAAGAGCTCCAGCGCCTTCAAAGAGAAGACCCAACAAGTAAGATAAATTTAATATTATTGACGTTCACCGCTAATATTACTGGTAAACATCACCTAGTTCCAAGGATGTTGAGGGAAGCATTTAGTTTGAGTTTCAAATAAATAACACATTGTTGAATTATTGTTTATTCCACAAAAATTGTATACATATAGTTACCATCAGTTTCGGCAATACACTATAGTCAGGTTTAGCTATAAACTATGACACTGTGCTGAGTGCGATCCAGTTAGAAATTTGTGTGGTCTGACATATCTTCTTCCCTGTCTAATAACAGTGGTAAAACTAAAATTAAAGATAAAATTATTAAATTCTAACAAGATAAAATAATTTTATGTATAATAATTGTGTATTTAACAAAATATAACCGTTATGTATTGCAAATTACATTCTTAAATAGAATGTTAATTTAATTGAGCTGAGTTGACGAAGCTCTTCCTTAGGCGACTCATGTATTTCGTTGTACTCGTACTCTTCCTAAACCCCTTTACCGATCACATTGAAATTTGCCACGATGGTAGTGGACACTGTGACGATGGTTTACTACTAAACAAATCTGAAATCGAACATACCACGGAGGAATAATCACCGAAAAACGAAATCCCCATTGAAATCAATGGAGAGACAATATTCTCGCGCAAAATAGAATTTTTCGATTTCAAATGTAAAAATTCGGGCGAAGCCCTTTTTGGTTTACCATCGGACACCACTTTTTTCGATAAAGATATTTACAACTGTTGTCTACAAAAAGGATAGAAAAAATCCATTGAATTCAATTGAAATCTATTTAAAGTATTAATGTATTCATAAAGAACATACAAGGTGAGAAGTTACTGATAATTGTTAAAACATTAACTGAGTTTTTTATACAGATATGCCTGACTCAGCTCAGTTTTTTGCAAACAGCAGAATGTATTGCACACCTAGTGTACGTTGTCTTGGTTCCAAGCATGTGAGCGATACAATTTGCTCACCGCAGTATGGCACTGTTCCGCTCTGCTCTGTCACCAATTGTTTTATATTATTTTCTAAAAAAATAATACTAAATAGCCTTTATCCTTGATTCTTTATTATTATTATTATTTATTTATTTTTATTTTTTTTAGAGCATAAAATTTCTCCCGGTGATATCAAGAGAAAATATATGGACATTTTCATTTTAAATCAGAAATCTAATCTGAGCCCAAGTATTTTTTAATTCTATTAATTTTTATTTTGAAATTTGTATATTTTGTGAAATATATTATTTTAATGTTTGCACTTTTTTGTATTTTTAGGCCTTAAAGTACCACAAAATAAGTTCACAAAACCCCAAAAGTACATGGATTTAATAATATTTTTAGAAAAAGAAAGACAATGCTCAAGTATATTTGTATTTTTATTTTGAATATTAAAACTTTGTTCAAATAACTTTGTAAAAAAAAAAAATCATTTTTTCCAATCTTCATTTTTTTAGGTCTCAGTTTATCAAGTTTTGATTCCAATGCTTCTCATAAAAGTAAGATTTAATTTTTTTGTTTTTTTGGTAAACATATCTAACTAAATATATATATATTTTTGTTTTTTGTTTTTGCATTCTCATCTTTTTTAGGTGTGAAGTTTTTGCGTAAAGATTTTCATAACTCCCAAAAGCCCATGGATACGATGGGACATTTTGAGATTGATAGAAAAATATTAAGTATTTTTTTTATTTTATTATTTTTTAAGATTTGTACACCGCGACTTGAACATTACACACATAGTCACACCAATCCGGAAGTTCGCAAAATTTTAATCCAAACTTAGCCCACAATCCCCCAATGAGGTTAAAGAAAGTTTGGCATATATATCTTCAGTTATGAGAGGGCGTTGGTAGCTCACAGCAAGTCTTTGTCTATTGAGCTCAAGATCGTGGGTTTGAATTCCAGCCTAGGTCCTTAGGTTTATTATCTGGTAGGTAAAAAAAAAACATAAGCACGCCGTCCTTCGACTGGTCCCGAGCCTGTATGATGTGAAGTATTCTTAAAGACTTCTCCTGAGTTGGGAACATTTGGGACGCACACGGGTTCATCTCCATGAGAGAGCGCTCTGGTAGTAGGCGATATGAAAGTTATAGCCCGCCATGAGTCACAATAACTATCTCTCCTGTTATAGAATGATGCCACCAGGGTTCAGCACTCACTGTTTTTCCTCTCAAACCTTTCATGTCAATTTTTTTTTTTTTTTTTTTAACATTGTTTTTTCCTAAATATTACTATTATATATATTTTTTGTTTTTGTTTTTTTAAGATGACAAAATTGCACACATAGATTGTGATAAATACAGAAAATATATGGAGCAAGTTAAAATTAAAGAAAGCCTCAAACGTCAGCTTGGTGTCGACCGAGAAAGACTTCGTATTTTGATAGGTACATTTAAATATTTCATTATGAATATATAATATTCATTATCATTTTCCTCTCCAGAGTAGAAATATTTAACCAAGAGTCTACAACATTGATCTATTTATGTGCTGATTGTGGAATTTTCTTTTTGAAAGATGTTATTGAGAAAAAATTAAGTTCGCAGCAAATAAATAAACTCCCGGCAAAGTAATTATTCCACCATTTTGAATTACTTGAAATAAAGTAAGTTTTCGTTCTGCCTTCTATGAAATAACGTTTGTGACTGACCCCTCAACGTCAATGAAATAACGTTTGTGACCCCTCATCTCTGCTTCATAAATATTAAATAATCTTGCACTTTTTTCTTTATTTTTTCAGAAGCTAGAACAGACATTACTGAAATGAATGTGGATACACTATCTCAGGTATTGTATTTTTTTGTAGTTATTACTCTTTAGTTCAGCGCCTATTAGATAATAGGTGAACTGTTATTACATGGCAAAAAGGGTGATATTGCACCAACGAAATATTATCGGATCGAAAAAATTCTCAATGAAACGTTTTGTCAAGGAAGCGTGTCCATCTCGATAAACATTGGTAGCTTATCTGAATTGAAAAACCCGAAAAAAGATTGCAGCACATATTTGGCAAGGAGATGGAACGAAAATGTGGCTTATTTGTTAAATCTGAGATGTTTGGCAAAATGTAAAATTTACTTTCTTATACATATAGTATAAGGAAGTATTGTAATCGTGCGAAAATCCGAGATCGATGTTTCAGCTGATTTTTTCGTTTCAAGGACCATTTTTGCGATGATGTCTGTCTGTGCGAGTGTGTGTGTCTGTGATTGAAAAGTTGTGAGCTTTCTACCACAAAAACGATTGTAGCTACTTGAAATTTGGAATGAAGAGGTCACATGTTCTTTCTAACTTAGGTCTGATTAGATTTTGGCCGAAATCTAACGAAAATTGAGACCACTTTCTTCCGGGACCTAACTACATTTTACAAGATACAGCTTATGTTTATGACCTAATCAAAAATCTTTTCAAGCAATACTTATAGAGAATACTAAAATGCATAATTTATTTGAAATACGATTTATTACAGGTCGTCCGGTTTTCGAGATACATGCCGAAAACCATCTTAAAATGTAGCTTTGAAACACATATTTACAGACGTTTCTTTGATTTACCCGAAAACGGTTAGTCCTTTCGAGTCCTTAACAAAATTGTTCCTTATAAAATTCCCAATCGCTAATATGTCCTCAGGTTTGAGATAGGATCAATAAGACAAAAGTTATAGCGCCCCGAAGAATGTCAATAAGGAATATATCTAAGTAATTTTTAAATCGTAAACCATAGTAACGACCTTTAAGATATGGTTTATGTATTGGTAGTTTTTTTGAAAAATTATAAACATCAAAAAAATATATATGTGGCCATTACAGGATTGTCTTATAACAACCACGCTTACAGATCACTCGCCCCCTCCCCTTCTCAAAATCATTTCATTTTGACTCATTGTACAGCGTTATCTTGAGAGTAGACATTCTTATACCCAGTAATGTCAGTATGAAATAGTTTTGAGAAGAGGGAGAGAGAGAGTGATGTGTAAGCGTGGTTAGTATAAGGAAGTCCTGTAATGGCCACATTATTATACTTAATATTAACCTTCTTACTTCCGTAAACCTATAATATTGTCGTGCGACAATCCGAGATCGAGGTTTCAACTGATTTTTCTGCTTTGTTATTGGTTGAAGACAATATTGAAGATTAAACATTCTGTGTAAGCCTCCTCAACTGTTAGTCTTTTGATTCAACAGATCTTTGCCAAGACTAAAGTAAATTTCAAACTAAGTTGTCCGAGGACACAAATGGTAGCGTTTTTTGGACACTTTTATTTATTTAATAAGTGTTGTAAAGTTGAGACAATTTTACAGGAAATAAGTAATAATAAGAATAAAATATAGATGGCGACACAAGTTAAATTTCATTTTTAGGTAGTTGGCATTTGTAAAGTTCCGCTGTCTTTGTAATTCGTCACGACGTCCTATCATCGCAGTACTTCTGTGCATCTTTTGACGTTCTTTGTGCATTTCATAATACAATATACTAACATAACAGCTAGAGGGCGCCGGTAGCGTGCTATCCTACTGAGCTCAAGATCGAGGGTTCGAAACCCGGTAGTGGCTTGTTTTTTTTTGTCAGAGAGGTGAACAAACCTTGAGCGCGCCGTCCTTTGGATGTGACGTTGAGCGATGGTCCTCAATCTGTACGATGTCAGGTACTCGTTAAAGACCCCTACCCTACGTAGACCACATTTAGGATTTCCAGAGTACAGTCATCATCATGCCCACCAGAGCGACGAGTAATTTGTACTCGTCTCCTTCTCTCCTTCTTGACAAATGTAAGAGAAAATCGAGGGGCGTTATGCACTTTATGGGCGGTCGCAAGGGCGCCAAATGAAAGACTTAACCCTAAATTTTTATTGAAACCTTTTATTGCATGTGAAGGTCGGATGATATACTGTAATTAGTCCTATATGAAGCTGGTGAATGGGATTTGAGCCTGTTCTCGTAACTGTCGAGTGCTATTAAACAAATATTTTTATTATTCTTATTTTTATTATTATCATATATTCTAGGCCGAGCTGATACGGACAGTTAAACAGCTTGAAAGACGAAAAGTAGACGCCATGACTAAACTGAACGAAGCTAACAACCGACTTGATACAACTGCAATGGTAAGTATACATTTAAAAATATATTTTGAGGTATAAAATTTCCTTTATTTTAATAAATTATTTCAACAAATAAATATATATGTACATATATAATTTTTTTCTAATTAATACAAATATTTCAGGCTGCAGCAAAATTACAAGATGCTTTTAAAATTTATCAAACTGAAATGGATCTTCGAGACAGAAAACGGTGCAATACAAGACAAACACACAAAATGTAACTGTAAATAGGAGTAGATTAATTTAATGATGTTGTTTTTTAATTTAAATTACATAATTATGTTAAATAAATAAAAATAATAAATATTGTTTACAATGAAAAATATATACTGAATAAACCTCAAATAATACTAAACTTTGTAAATAAATATACATTTTAGTGTATTTTGTTGATTCTATAGCCTTATACATCTAACGAACCAACGTTGAATTTTCTTTCATTTCGTTCATGAAACTTGCGCAAAAAGGAAGCCACAGAAGCAACAGAGATAGCGTGCTTGCTTATTTAGTTCAAAATCGCGGCTCTGAAATCAGGTTGAGGTCTTTAGGTTTTTTTTATCTGGGCTGAACCCCAAGCACACGCAATTCTTCGGATGGGACGTTAAACAATGGTCCCGCGCCTGTACGATGTCAGGTACTCGTTAAAGACCTTTATCGTAGCTGAATAAAAATTAAGGGCAAATTTAGGACTCCCCGAGTTGAGTCGGGCTCATGTCCACCAGAGTGATGAAAGAGCGCTCTAGTAGTAGGCGATATTACCTCATAGTTAAAATGTTTTTCATCCATTTTGAAAAGTGAATATGCAATTATATTTGCAGCTATTGCGTGATAAATCAAAATTGTTGCCAAAAATCAATTACCTTATTGCAGAATATCAAAAATAAAATAATAATCAAAATGTAGAATCATTTGAAAATAATAGCTCGTGAAACTATAATAAAAAATGTATACACTAAAAAGATATTTTAAAAAAACCATTAACAATTATGACATTGATAATCTACGTATATCTTGTCATAATGACAATAATAAAAATCATTGTTTAACGATAAGATTTTTAAAAAATCAATTGTACAAACAAAAAGACCATAGGATCTTGCCAAATTTTATTGAATATTATATTAAAACAAAAAATAATAAATAATTTTCTGAATTTGAATAGAAACTACATTCAATTGCATTTACAGGATTGATAAAATAACTATACAAAAATATAACAAAGATAGAAATAAATATGACAGTTTCGTGGAGTTTAAATATCAAATTCTTATCTCTTAATAAGGTTATTTGAAATATTTAATACAATCATTTTTAATAATTTTTAAAGACTAGCATATAATACAAACGAGACGAGGGGTTGACAGCAAATACCAGACAATTCCATAAATATTATTTTTCAGGTATTGAAAAAACTGTCTCCAACTTTGTTAACTTTTCCGTAGGAATTTAATGTTTTTCAATACCCTGAATCTAAAAACGATGAAAAAACAATTCTATCTGTCTGAAGGTGTCTTTGAAGCCGATAGGTTCCAAATATATCCTGTTCGTTGTGAGTCAAATAGAAGTGAAATGAGGGGCTTAACTCATACACTGTTATAACTGCCCAAAAAAATGAAAGTCCCGGAATGAAGTTGAAGAGGAGAGTTTAACAAAGAGAAAATATATATTATATATATATGGTTGGAGAATCATCGCTAATGTAGCGCCTTCAACAAAGTTTTCTCTCTGTCTAAACTCTCCTCCTCAATTGAAATTCAAATTCATTCCGGGACTGTCATTTTTATGGACAGTTATACAGTGTATGAGTTAAGCCGCCATATTTATATTTATTTTATTATTATTATTTTTTTTTCATTTTGCGACCTACGGTGTTGCTATCAACCCTTCAAAATACATGAACGTGTATATACAGTTCATTTCCTACTAAATGTATCTCTTCACAATTAAAATTATCAGATCATCCCTAAAGTAATGTAATTTTTTCGAAATTATTTTTAACTTTTACTTTATTAGTACAAAACAGATTTTGTCTCTAGTTTACACTTTGAAATGAAAATGACACGTGATCATTTTCGGTATGTTGTGGTGTGGGAGTTTAAAAAAGGTCGAAGATGCTGCATCCAATTAACGAAAAGTGGTGGAAATTTTCATAACTATAATTTTCCAGAGGTGGAAGTTTATAGAGAAGGGCAGATTAGTGAGGCCGTGGCGAAACGGCAATACCGCAGGCTAGGAACGGCCTCCATCTGCGGAAGAGATAGAATCTCTTTGGTAAAATATAGAAGGAATTATCCATTATACGGAGACTTCATATTACAAAAGAAACGCTACAAGAACTAGATCACTTTGATGGGAAAATTATGTCAGCCATCCAACTCTCCCAACGTATCCCCTTCAGATAACTGTCTGTCTTCGCAACTTTCAAATTTGCTAGATCCCCTATCTAACCTCCCATCTTTTTACGTACATATTGTTAACAATAATTACATTATATGTAAATAAATATTATAAGTATATACGAGTATCTAGGCTCAAGTTCAAAAGTGAAACAACTCCAAATGTCACGGTATTGAGTTATTGTCAGTATAACTAGATAAACTCAGAGAATGTTCTCGGTATATCCAAGCCATAATTATTGAAGAGAGCAGATATTTCTTCGCTAATATGTGTAATATATTTTTAATGATCGAATAAAAAATCATTTTATGATTATCTCAAAGTCAAGGTTTTGGAGTAGTTTCCTTCTTGAACTAAAGCGATGGTATATATATTTTTTTTTTATCGTTAAATTTTAATATATGTACATAGAACCATAAAAAAAAAAAATAGATGTCTCGATGTAAGTTAGAAAATTGGTTTAATACAGTTTTTACGTATTCAATCCACGACTCTTCCTCTTGATCCTGGCGTATGGTCCTATATCGGGGTCCATGACAAAATCGTAGAGAACGGCACTCCAGGAGTTGTGGTGCGGCAACTTGTCGTAAAACTCACTGGCTATCTCTTTCACCTGCAATATCCGTACAAAGACTTTAGCACAGACATCAAAATATGTAAATCCCCCCCCCTCCCTGCTCAAAATCCTGGCTACGCCCCTGTAACATCCCCTATACGTCGTATATCTAGAAGGTTGCTCAGTAAATAACTTCAAGGTTAGTAACTGTAACCAGTATTTTAAGGAGTTACGTGTGAAAAATTTGATGAAACATTCAATAGCTAGCAGTAATTGCATGTGTAGGGCCCCCAATAGAGATGCCACATAGCCATTACACTAGGTTGAACGATCCTCGAAAGGCCCTGCATATTTCTTGAATATACGTTCAACCGTTTTCTTTTGGAGCTCAGACAAATGATAAATGATCTCTAAGATTTCTATATTTAAAAAAATTGATTTCTGATGAAAAATAAAATCATTCCGACCATTTTACAGATACAATTTTAATTACAGTAAAACCCTTCCTTACGAACAATTTTGCGATGTCCCGGCCAGAAGTATAGAAAAACAATGTATCTTTACCCCTCTCTAACGGACGCGGACAACCAATTTTTCGTCATCAAGAGATAAATTTACCTCTCCTAAGCGGACACAAAACAATTCATTTGAAAAATGTAATTTTGAATGCTTTGTAGAATTCGCTGTTTGTGAAACAAGCCATTTGTTTCCTATTATTGAAAAATAAACGGGCCCTTGCAAGAAGTGTTTACATTCTTGTGAAGACGCTTCTCCCTTCGGTTTTCCTAGAAACAGGCGTTGTTCCTAATTGCTTGTTTTCCCTTCAAACCCCAACACATCTAAGTCGTTATTTAGTCGTTTTACAGTGAAGTTAACTAGTCCTCAAAATGATACCGCGAAAGTTCCTTACTTTAAAACAAAAAATCGAAGTCATATTTTATTTAAAAAAACGTCATAAGTCTTCTGTGCGTTCGCTTGTGGAGAGGTTTAAAATAGGCAAGTCTCAAACCGCAGAAATAAAAAAATAAAAATAACTTTTAAAGTGCTACCGCGATAACGAGATTTCAGACAAAACGAGCCGAGTGTTTCACGTCGGGGGAGGTGCGATTAACGACAAAGCTGTACTAGAATGATTTCGACGTGTTTAAACCCAAAATGTTCCTATATCCGGTCCTATGATCCAGGCAAAAGCTAAAGAGATTGCCCAGGAATTAGGAGACACAGCATGATCCAATGGGTGGTTGGATCGCTTTAGAACTCGTCACAACATTAAATTGGAAGCAATTTGCGAAGAATCGGCATCAGTGAACGAACATACTCAAAGATTGGAGGAATAATTGAAGTATATGCTCCCAAAGATATGCTTCAATGCGGATGAAACTTTTTTTTTTTTTAAATCCTCAACGGACACCCTTCTGCAACTGACAATTTTCTTGGTCCCATGACTGTCCGTTGCAGAGGGGTTTTACTATATATATATAGGTAGATATATGAATACTGACAATGGGAAGTCTGGATCCAGGAACAGCGGGGAAGTCGTGATGTTCATTGTGATATCCAACGTTGAAGGTGATCCAGTTAAGAGGACCGTAGTAAGAATATGTCTCAAAACCTTTCCTAAACATGTAGTGCTCTGATATAAAATGACCGGCGACAGGATGTAGCCCCATCGCCATTAGCGAACCTCCAAACATGTAGAACATCACTTTACCACCTGAAACAAACAAATATGTTTAAGTAAAAGGGAGTTTTTGTATTTTGAGATTCTAGGTATCTTCCAAATGGAAGACAGCTAAGTAAAACAAAAACAAAATTAAGAAAAGCTTTAAAATATTACAATTAAATTATTACAAGTTGAAACAAAGTACCCAAAAATAACTCTTTTGATTAGCATTTACGCTAACTTTTCGTAATAATTTTCTTGAAATTATATATAAATATATAATTAAAATACACAATTTGTTCGTCAAACTTCACTATATACTTAAATACTCGACTAGTTTCGCCGTGTTAAGGCATTATTAAGAGTCACTAACAAACAGTTTGCAAGTGACTCTTGATAATGCCTTAACACGGTGAAACTAGTCGAGTATTTAAGAATATAGTCAAGTTTGACGAACAAATTCTGTATTTTAATTATCTATTCCTAGAATGGAGCTTCGCAAAGTAAATCTGGAAACCATAAATGTATACATATGCATATTTAATTGTGTATCTTTATACATTATATTTTCATACTCTTTCACTCCCGCAATTCCAATTTTTATTCCAACTACATCCACAACTGTACACATATGTAAATATATTTATTTTTTTCTATCGGCCAGCCCAGGACAGGGCAAGAGGCTTAAGAATGCAAATGTTTTAGATGTTTTTCAATTTTTGTATATATGTTACGGGTAAAGTTAGATTAACGGTTAAACCTAGGATTACACGGGTAAACTGCGTAGTACCCGCTGCCGCTTGGTTAAAGTTGGGTATACTAATAATGACAAGGCCATTAGTGGACGTATGTTCCACTATAAAGATTAGGTACTTATTAATTAGCTCGACCACACCTCAATTTCCATTGTTGTAAGCTGTCTAACAGCGATAATCATTCATCTGGGTACATGAATTCCTAGAATAAACATAAATCGAAATATTACAAAATTTGGGGGCGTATTTGCCGGCGTTCCACCGGCGGGACGATATATCTGCCCCTCCCGTCGTTCCTATATTTGAAGTAGTACAGGTTCTAGCTTTAACATATACTTTACCCGGGTAAAACCCGAAATGTGAACTATTTCAATTATATTTCGGACTTTAACCAAGCGGCAGCGGGTACTACTAGGTTTACCCGGGTAATCCTAGATTTAACCGTTAATCTAACTTTACCCATAGCATATATATATATATATATATATATATATATATATATATATATATATATATATATATATATAATACAATTCTTGACCGAATATACATTTGCAGTGCACTTCACTTGTGTCGGTATAGTAGAAAACTAATAAAAACAAAGATTTTTATTGTTTAATTACAAAAATATATACATATTTTACTGTTTACTTTATTTTAAGTGGTTTACTGTTTCCGGCTCAAGCCACCGTCAGCACAATGTTAAACTTTGAGCTGTCCATTTAAATACATAAATGTTAAAAAAGTTCTTTGTTTTCATCTTATTTTAGTGTTGTAACAGTTGATAACCTTTAACTGTTTATAGAGCATGAAAGCAATCAAATATAAAATGCAGGGTTGCCAGTTCATATTTTTTTAAATAGAAATCAAATATTTTTATATCAAACGTTTACCCTCTTCAGTGCGTCATTAGAAAGACAATAAATTAAAAAAAAAAGTCCAGAACAACTCAACCTTCCCAATTAACAATATGTTTTCCCTATGAATGTATCAACCTACAAAGAATGACTACACTAAATCGCTAAATTGAATTAAATTAGGAAGACTGATCCTGCTTTTTCATTATCTATAAACCAGATGTCTCCTCCTTAACTCAGCCCACATCCAAAGCCTTTTTTTTATTTCTTTTGTTTTTTCCTGCGTAAATAAAGCCCCCAAAAAATAAAAAAATATTTTTTCACATGTGTTACGGCCAAACAAAACCTGTTTTATTAAAATCAATGCATAAAACACACGAAGGTGTTTGATGTAGCCAATACGTTGTAGGCACATATCAAACAAAGTCCGAAATTATCATAATACAACAACTTGATACGACTTGGGTGGAATTTGGCCATAACCTTATATAAATATAGGTTAGGTTAGGTTAGGTTTTATGACTCATGCCCGGGCTTTAACTACGAGGTCATATCGTCAACTACCAGAGCGCTCTTTCGTCACTCTGGTGGACATGAGCCCGACTCTACTGTGGGAGTCCTAAATTTTGCCTACCCTAAATTTTTATTCATTTAGGGTAGGGGTCTTTAACGAGTACCTGACATCGTACAGGCTCGGGACCATCGCTTAACGTCCCATCCGAAGGACGGCGTGCTTAAGTTTATTTTACCTCCCAGATATATAAATATATATATATATATATTTCTAAGGATGTAATATTAATAATAAACATACCACATGTATAACCGACAAAAACATTAAAAGACATTTGAATGACCACATTTATCGCTTCAAGTAATGTTGGAGGTTTCGGATATGTAACAACTGGACGAAAAGCATAAAAAAGCGGTTGAAAAAGTAGCCAAACAAATTTTCCAAAAGTTGTACAAAAAAGTTTAGCTTCAAAATACGTAGGAATGTCCGTATCCAACTTTTCATCTCCTTGATACTGAAACAAGAAAAAATATAATCAAAAAAGTTACACAAGAAAAGTTTATTAACAATATATATATATTTTTAAACATATAAGGAAAGTAATATTAAAGGAATAAACTTTACATGTAATAATGAAGAAGTAATAATAGTAATTATTATTATTATTATAGTTTATTAACCCGGAAATGTAAAATATTCGTTGATAAATTGTTCTGAAGACGCTGCCTTATTTATCTTAATTTTGGGTTTATCAATGACCGCATTTGATGTATTTATGTTAAAACGTGATGGGCCTACCGATCTGTGCGGATGATGTATCGTCATTAAAACGCGTTGGGCCTACCGATATGCGCGGATGATGTATCATCATTAAAACGCGTTGGGCCTACCGATCTGTGCGGATGATGTATCGTCATTAAAACGCGTTGGGCCTACCGATCTGTGCGGATGATGTATCGTCATTAAAACGCGTTGGGCCTACCGATCTGTGCGGATGATGTATCGTAATTAAAACGCGTTGGGCCTATCGATCTGTGCGGATGATGTATCAACATTAAAACGCGTTGGGCCTACCGATCTGCACGGATGATGTATCGTCATTAAAACGCGTTGGGCCTACCGATATGCGCGGATGATGTATCGTCATTAAAACGCGTTGGGCCTACCGATCTGTGCGGATGATGTATCGTCATTAAAACGCGTTGGGCCTACCGATCTGTGCGGATGATGAATCGTCATTAAAACGCGTTGGGCCTACCGATATGCGCGGATGATGTATCATCATTAAAACGCGTTGGGCCTACCGATCTGTGCGGATGATGTATCGTCATTAAAACGCGTTGGGCCTACCGATCTGTGCGGATGATGTATCAACATTAAAACGCGTTGGGCCTACCGATCTGTGCGGATGATGTATCGTCATTAAAACGCGTTGGGCCTACCGATCTGTGCGGATGATGTATCGTAATTAAAACGCGTTGGGCCTATCGATCTGTGCGGATGATGTATCAACATTAAAACGCGTTGGGCCTACCGATCTGCACGGATGATGTATCGTCATTAAAACGCGTTGGGCCTACCGATATGCGCGGATGATGTATCGTCATTAAAACGCGTTGGGCCTACCGATCTGTGCGGATGATGTATCGTCATTAAAACGCGTTGGGCCTACCGATCTGTGCGGATGATGTATCAACATTAAAACGCGTTGGGCCTACCGATCTGCATGGATGATGTATCGTCATTAAAACGCGTTGGGCCTACCGATATGCGCAGATGATGTATCATCATTAAAACGCGTTGGGCCTACCGATCTGTAGACCTACCGATCTGTGCGGATGATGTATCAACATTAAAACGCGTTGGGCCTACCGATCTGTATTAAAGGCTTGTAATCACTCCACTATTAACAAAAAGTACAAATAATATTACCGATTCTAACAAAAATAGTATAGAGTATTTGTTAAGTCGTGGCTGAAGATGGTAGCAATACCCAAAGTACTCCCATGTATTTTGGAAATATACACTATTAAAAAAAAAAAAAAATTTCTTTATATGTTTAATTAAGTGTTTTACATTATCTCTGCATACATTTCGAATTTTTTGAATTTTGGTACATACAATATCTCTCTTCGGGGGCCATGGTGGCCGTGCGGGCTAGAGCTTAGGGCTTTTGTCGCATGGTCTCCCATGGTTTACGGGTTCGAATCCCGTCCGGTAATGAGTTTTATTTCGTAGATATAGGGGCCATGTATGTCGTAAATAACTAAAGCCAAAAAATAAAAATATCACTGCAAAAAATGTCAAGTATTATGTCATGGTTAGATGGGGCTTTAGTGCTGTTGAAACCAAGGATAGTTGTCCTAGCACAGTGGCTAAACACTAACTTAGCTGAAGATTCCCGGTTCGAATCCAAAGGCAGTTCAATTATTTAAATTATACAAACAATATATTTATGTTGTGTTGTAGCTAATTTTTGTAACGCTTTTCCATTACTTCGAGATTCCGTTATTTGTGTTTGCATAGCATTAACAAAATAAATAAACAGAGCTTTCCAACAAAAACAAAACAAATATCAAGAAAATGAGAATCAGTGAAAGCAAATATTTAAATGGAAGAAACCAATAACAAATGTAATGTCAATATTGGGATATTGACAGATAAGGTTAGAGATGTGCCACTCACCCTGTGATGTTCCAAATGGTAATACTTGAATGTGACCGAGAAGGGGAGCCCGATCGGGAGATTCGCGAACATACCCAACACTCTGTTCGCCATCGGTCGAGCGTGACCAAAAGCCAAATTGTGCGCTATTTCGTGGATAGCTGGGGAAAAAAAAAAAAAAAACATAAGTTAAAAGTACAAACAACTATATAAATATTACATAGAAAATGAGTTATGGTTGAAGAAGAGGGACCAGTAGCACAGGTTCGCCTAAGTGCTCAAAGAACTGAGGCTCTTAGGGGCCTTTCACACCGAAGATGCATGCATCCTAGAACACTGGACCATGTAATTGAATGAGAGGTTTCACACCGAAGATGCAAGTGCGTCTTGCAGCCTGGACGCAAGACGCACTTGCCTCTCGAGTACCAGCTGGCTGGAGATTTCAGCGTGCATCTTTGTTATGCTGGTCTTGCATACTCGCCCCTTCCATCTCGCCCCGTCCGACCCACCCGACTCTGTAATTCACATCGTTGCATGTGTGCTTGACTCGCACAGTTTCTTTTCAGTTTCATTTCAGACTTCGATTAGATGTTGTGTTCCAAGTACGAAACTTCCATCCACCCTTCAACTATGTTACCAGACACAGAGAACTTCAACGTGACCTTTGTTAAAGCAGTTGAAGACTATCCTGCAATATACGATACTACAAGTAAGAAGTACTCAAACCGGGATGCCCAAGAGAAATCATGGAAGGTCCTGGCACAAAAATTCGAAAACAGGTAAAAGTCTCCAGCATTAGTCCAGTAGGGATGCTGCCATAAACGATTGCTTCTTTGTCTTCGTCTTCTTCTGACTACACAAGCCAGAATTATAATTTCGTCGTCTGAAGAGTCGGATGATTGATTATTCATCTTTCAAACTCACAATCTTCCAAACAGAGATAAAGAACTAAACAGAAGGTGCAAGAGGCACGTGCATCTTTGGTGTGAAAGGCTTTTCATGAAGATGCAGGACGCACATGCCTCCTGCATCCAGGATGCATGCATCTTGCGTCTTGCATCTTCGGTGTGAAAGGCCCCTTAGGATGTTTAACTGGTATGTAAAAATTGAGACTCCCACGTTAGAGCCACCAGGAAACGGATCAGATCTTTGGATGCTTAGGTCCCTAGGTGTACATATCAGCCCACACGGTATACCTGTCTATAACTGAAGAGGGACAGACATTTTTTATAGTTAAAAAAAAATAAAAATAAATGCAACTTTGCACATATTTTTTTACACAAACTACAATTAAATGTCGTCTGATCATGTTGGCATTGAAGACGGAGGCGCAACGAATGGATATTCATCCTAATGACTTCAATATCTTTCATTTGATGATCCCCTTGTATTTTTTGAAAACTAATGTTTTTTTCAAGTATAACACAATTTTGAACATACTTTCGGTGCAGGATTTCTTATTTTTCCGGTTGTCGGGCAACCGCACTAGACTACGAAATTCAAATTCCCTACACCGGGGGGTGGTTGTGTGTGAAGTGGACAGAGAAACATGAATGAAAATAATCACCTATCTTGGTTCACCTGAAAAAATAAACTACAATTTATAACGAGAAGCTAAGAATATGTTTAACAGTATTTTCTCAGGGATCTTTTGTGATTCTTTGCATAATTATTCGGGCGTGAAGAATAAAAAATAAAAATACATGCGCTACACTGGCAAGATTGTGACATATGAATGTTCTAGGTAAGGTTAGGTTTTATGACTCATGCCCGGGCTTTAACTACGAGGTCATATCGCCTACTACCAGAGCGCTCTTTCGTCACTCTGGTGGACATGAGCCCGACTCTACTGTGGGAGTCCTAAATTTTGCCTCCCTAAATTTTTATTCACCTAGGGTAGGGGTCTTTAACGAGTACCTGACATTGAATGTTCTAACAATCGTTGTTGTTTCCATGAAAACACACATTGCAAATAACTGTAAATTATTAATATTAAACGTAACCCACATTTTCACTAACTGCAAAAAATATGACAACCAGAGACAACATGAGACACTACTATCCAACGAAAACACTTTCTTCAAACAATAGCTAACATTAACAAACTCATTAAATTTATTACCAAATCAAAAATAGAATTGTAATAAGATCAATAGACTACTACATACTCGCTCCGGCTTTATAGGACTACAATTAGTCTTAGGGCATACTAAAAAAAAAAAACTACAAATTTTTAGTTATTGTGACTCATGTCCCGGTGCTTAAGCTACGAGGTCATATCGCCTACTACCAGAGCGCTCTTTCGTCACTCTGGTGGATATGAGACCCACTCTACAATGGGAGTCCTAAATTTTGCCTAGGACAGGGGGCTTTAACGAGAACCGGACATTCAGGCTCGAGAACATCGCTTAACGTCCCATCCGAAAGACGGCGTGCTCAAGATTTTTTCACCTCCCATATAAAAAATCTAAGGGCCTCGGCTGGGTTTCAAATCTGCGCCCTCGACATACAGGCGTCAGGATGAAAACTTTACACATCATATAAGATAGGTATTTTATACATAAGCAGTAAAAATTCTTCGTGTATTGTTTCATTAAATATTAAATTCAGATTTATCTTGATGATTCGTAATAAAAAATAATACAATAAGCACACTGTAAATTCCTTATCTTCAAACCATTTTTCGAGTAATCAAATTACTATCACAAATGAATCACCAAATTGACCAGCAAACAAGAAACTATTGCAGAAAAACAATATAAATGAACCACTTTGATGTATAAAATTGGTATCCAAAGATAACTAACTATCTCTATAGGTGGAGACCGAACTCGACTAGATAGAAAGAGATGTTTATTTTAAATAAAAATATACAATGAACAGAAAATGACATCACTACTACATCATTTGACAATGGTCATTTGACCGTCTGTCTGGTTGGACCATAGCCACTGTTAGTATTATGGTTAATATTTGTAGAATTTTAGAATAAATAACAAAATAAGGTAAATTTAATGAATTAAAAATAAACAAAACATAATTATTAATACATAAAAATAAATAAAATGTACCGTTACATTTTTAATTAAAATGAAATTCCTCTATAAGATGTTGTCTGTAGTGCGATGCGAACTTAACAAACGGATATAATGCAATCAATACAAATAAATAATATATTTGTTGTCATATTGTCACAACAAATAATATAATGTTTTTACCCATTTCAGAAGATACCTAACAGCTTATTTCATTTTTAAATGACAAACTTAATCTGCAAATGAATATGAATCGAAGCATTTCAACAACGAATTCGATAACTACCCTCGACGCTGTATTCGCACGGTATTTAGAGACACTACAATCACAGTTGTACATATCTTATTTTAGCTATCACAAACCTATAATTTCATGTATTAAAGAAATTGAAAAACAATAAATTTGAAAGTTTAATTCCTCACACTACTTTTCTTATTGTAACATTATAAAACAAATTTTAATTAAAATCAGTGCATGATAGAAAATTTTTGAAACTAAAGCAGATGTTAAACATCAATTCTCGTAAGTACCGCGTCACTCACATTTGCTTTCCCCCCCCCCCCATTTGTTGCCATTCTGAACGACCTCTCTACATCTGTGATGGAAATAAGATTGCGGAGCAAGTAAAGGAAAACAAAGAGATCAGTAAAGAACCACTTCAAGTTAATGAAGAAAACCAAACAAGACTTAAATTAACTCAATTTGCCCAGAACAAAACATATTTAGATACGAATTTACCTCCCAATGTACTGTAACTTGTACAAAGAATCCTTGATTTGGTAACAGTTTTCTCCGCTTTCCTGAAAAATTAACACTTTAGGAGACTGTCCGTTTTGATTGTAACACCCCCATCCTTACATATCCATAACATTGTTATTTCCTTTCTTCAACATATTCCCCCCACACTTTCCGCTTATTGTGTTCTTATTTAGAAAATGTACGTATTGCTTTTTAGTCAAAAGAAGTCACTGTAAATCTCAATATATAACGTAGAACCATAAAAAAAAAATAACCCAAAATAATTTTAAATACTAAAATGAAATTATACCAAGTGAAAATAAAATGGAGTAATAAAAAGACTATTGAAACAAAATACTTATATCAAAAGGATGAATATATGTAAAAATGATAACACAGGATAGGATGTTATCACTCACTTTATTTTTTCTTTAAATTTCCACAGGCTATAATGATACACATAGTTGAACTACTATAAAAGCAAGAAATATAGAATATCTTACCTAACATTAAAGAATGATTAATAACACCTCCGAAGCAATAAGCAGCAAGAAATACAGCAAGCCATGACCAGTCCCGTATTATGTAGAACATGACGAATTGTGTCAAAACCATTCCTAGAACGATCCATTTAAATTTGGAATCGTATCCAAACAGTTTCTTTATCTGTGGATATTTAGCTAAGGGAAAAACAAAAAAAAATTATTTAGAAAATTAATACTAACTTAATATCAATAATCTGGGAAAACTGTAATGTAACATAAACTATATTATTAATTGATTAATTAAAACTGGAATGATTAAACATCGAGTGAAAATCATGTACGTATATATCTAAAGATAGGTCATGAATAACTTGGAAACTAAGATTCTGAATTTAATTTAACAATAAATATTAATAACGATCTATAGTAAACTCATTAATGGCAGTATCATAATCTGCAATCATGATTACCTATGCAAGATATTACTTTGTAAATAAATAAATAGATACAAATACCTAAAATTTCTTTTCTTCGTGAGGCATGAGGTTCTTCGGTATACACCCATTCAAAATCTGTCCGTGACACATGAGCACCCATTATTTTAATAGTTGGCAAATAAAATTTAAATTGATTCAAGTTAAAGGTTCTCTTTGACACAAAATGATTACACCACACCCGCCATCTGTCATTAGATAACTACCGGCACCAGTTTGATTGTAACTTGATAAGCTCTTTTAGCCCAGCTGATCTAAAGCATTTACATTGCTACCATGACACTTAAATAAAAGTAATATTTTATAATTTATATTTTAGACACTACGTAATATTAATTGGTTTTCGCAAGTTTGACTCCAATTTACAAGGCCTTTTTTTTTTTGGTTTCCATTCTATAATATCCCTACTGAAAAGAAATATATTTAACTGCATGCTCCATACATGTATACTACTTGCTTTAACACAATTTAATTTGAATTTTACGCATGAATTTTAGCTACATGATCAATTTACAGTTAAACAAAATTAAATTAATTCTTCTGTACAAAGTCCAAAATTGTTTAAAAAAGCGCAGCACTAAAATAGTTTTTGACAATGGCAAACTCTGACCACTGGTAACAACAAAACAAATCTGACCAGAGATCTTGTTAGGCCCTCCGGTAGTTCATGATGGACCCTCTGCTCCGTCAGGTCCGAGACAGAGAATGAACCTGTGAAGGTAGTGCCTCATCTTGCAGGAGCATGGTCATCTGGGCTGGCAACTGTTTGTCCTTCTTCAACTCCAACTTGTCTTCCAGAAGCTCCATATGACCGTACCTTCCCACTTCCATGTGAGGATGGACGTCCATCTCTCTTTTGCCTCTACCAATGTTTTTCAATATTTGGTATAACTCAGAAATTGAATTTATGTCTGCGTCGCCTTATTGAGAGCCCTCCTGCCAAGAGACATGTAGTGGATGAGCACATATATATTTTCCACACGAGTGGAGGGGGGGTCCATCTAAATATTTTTTCTCTATTTATGACAGACTATCCTGAGTTGTAGTTGAAGCATATGGCCGGATAGAAGTGATTTTCCGAAAGTATATGGGAATCTGAGCCACAAGATCGACCTACATCTTATATTTCTTCCACAATTTTTAGCGAAAAATCCAAAATATATTGCATCTCAACTTATGACAGACTATATTAGAAATTATTTCGCAGTCTACTCATGACAGACAGGAGCGTATTCAAGGGGGGTCCTAGGGGTCGTGACCCCCCCTCCCTCAAGAGTTAAAGAGATACACTAGATGTTATGAGGAAATTTGAAACTTAGTTTTTTAATGTAGTCGGATTAAGACTGGATGATTTCAAATTACTATCAATTAATAAATTTTCAACTACAATATCATTTGAATAACAATTTTATATTTTGATAATTAGCTGCTTGACGTAGAAATGAAGATTGACATACAATTTTTAATATAATTAATTTCGTAATAATCGCTAAAATAATTATTTTATATGAGTTATAGGACATTGATTTGACTTAATATCTAGTTGCCATATTGTCCATCTCTCTACTATCTTCATTACACAAAGACATATTCTGTAAGGTCTTTACAGGGAGTCCCAGAACTTTATAAAAATTATTAATAATAATTTTTTTATCACAAAATTTGAACTTTTAAAATAAACAATTAAAGAAGGGGCGCCGGTAGCTCAGTGGTATGCGTGCTTGTCTTCTGAGCTCAAGAACGTGGGTTCGAAACCCGACCGAGGCCTTTAGTTTATTTTATCTGGGAGGTGAAATAAACTTAAGCACGCCGCCTTCGGATGGGACGTTAAGCGATGTTCCCGAGCCTGTACGATGTCAGGTACTCGTTAAAGACCCCTGCCCTAGGTGAATAAAAATTTAGGATAGGCAAAATTTAGGACTTCCACTCTAGAGTCGGGCTTATGTCCATCAGAGTGACTGGTAGTAGGTGATATGACCTCGTAGTTAAAGCCCGGGCAGGAGTCATAAAACCTAACCTAACCATTAAAGAATTTGGAGTCAAGAAAATGTTTGTTTACTGATATGTGGCAAACAGCAGCTCTAAATAAATTTGATTTACAGATCAGTGAATAAGTGGAAGTTATCTCATCGGTCAAAAATGAGTTTTCAACGAAATTTCATGTTTTCAGACATCCAGATTCCAAAAATTAGAGAGAGAAAAAAATGTATCTGTGAACACGATAACTTCGGATAGGATGAATTTATCGACACTTTTATGCATTCTAAAGAAAGTTTTTGAAACATTAATTTGGCTAATTAACAATGGATAATTAATAATGTTACCTAACTATGTAACTGAATAATATATTTTTGTTTATTTATAATTTATTTATTTGAATTTATTTTTAACTTTTTAATATAATAAGTTCCGGATTAAGTTCCATTTTGTAACCTTAACCGTTTGTGAACTCAATAACTTCCGATACGATGAACTTATCGACACGAAATTCGATGTGTATTCAGAACCCTCAAAGGACGACATAAATTGATTTTCAGCCAAATCGACCAATCGGAAGGGGGGAATTTAGAGAGAAGGCTAAACACAAAAATGTAATTAATATCGATAGAATGAATATAGCGACACGAAATTTTATTGTGTGTCCAGAAATCCCATAAGGATAAGACCAATGGATTTTCAGCCAAATCGGAAGTATTAATCAGTGAATTTTTTTACATAAATAAGTAAAATCTAGTTTGATCACAAGTTCTGGAACACCCTGTACATTAATTTGTCTTCCTTTTTCTACAAATTTGAGCTATTCCTCTGTGTTTTGAAAATGTCTGTAACTCTAATAATGATTTTTGATTCTTGATAGCATGCTTCATCTTGCATTTATCTTGTGCAAAAAAGGAAATATATCGGAATCTGAGTCCCCCAGATCGACCTACATCTTATATTTCTTCCATTATTTTAGCGAAAAATTGTTCAAATAGGACATATAAGATCATATGGGGAACATCCGGGGTCAAATCGTGGTCGGGGTTGGCGATAGCCAGCTGAGCGAATGGTTCAGTTTGACTATGAGCTGACGTTAGAAAAAGCAATTACGCTAAAGCGTCAAAATGAAAATTTGAAGAAAAATTTAGCTTCTTTGAGTTATACTCTTAAGGAGCTCGACAATATTAGACACCATTCCGGGCCTAGTCTCGCTCGAGTTGGCTCTGGTAAGTGTTGAAGATGTGGGAGGCTGGCCTTATGAACATTTGAGCTCAAACTCCAAGTCTCTAGCTGTAATAGAGGCCGAAATCCCTACATAGGCTCTGATGAAACCTCAAGATCATGGAAACGGCATACCCGATTTCCACCGAACATGGCTAAGAACCATCTCGCTAATACCAGCTTTTGAAACGAAAAAACCGCTTTAAAATTGGTTCAGGCACCCCTCCTTTTGCGTCGGGGGTTAAAAAGATTTGTTATGATTTTTATGAGAGTTTAAATAAAGTTTTTAATTAATTATCCATTTTCCAAACAAAAATCAAAAAAATATTTTGCACTCTACTTTCGACAGGCTATTCTCGATAGTAGCCGATGTAACATAGCCAAATTCGAATGTTTTTGTCTGAAATATACGGCAACTCGTGCCACCAGGTCTAGCTACAAGCCGATGTATCAACATTCCGTTCTGACGTTGTTTTTCAGTAAAATATACGAGGAATGGGGCCACCTGTTCGAACTACATCTTACAAATCTTAAATGGGGCGAACTCTTAATGCAAAAATAAATAAATAAAATTAAAAAGATGATATACAAACCACTTTTTTTATTGAACATGTGTAATTTCACAATGTTTGTGGAATTAGACAATAGTTAGTTATTATGACTCATGCCCGGGCTTTAACTACGAGGTCACATCGCCTACTACCAGAGCGCTCTTTAGTCACTCTGGTGGATATGAGGCCGACTCTACTGTGGTAGTCCTAAATTTTGCCTACCCTAAATTTTTATTCACCTAGGGCATGGGTCTTCAACTAGTACCTGACGCTCGGGACCATCGCCTAACGTCCCATCCGAAGGACGGCGTGCTTAAGTTTATTTTACCTCTCAGATAAAAAAAACTAAGGGCTTCGGCCGGGTTACGAAAAAAAAGTTTTTTTTTATATCATCTTTTCAATTGTTTTTATTAGTATCTCCACACAAAAATCAAAAAATGTATTCGGATAAAATAAATAAGACCAAAAATAAATATTTTTATATAATATTCACATTTGTCAATACATTGACCATCAATGCTCTTCTCCAGAAAATACTAAAATGTTCAAATAACCTCCTGAAGAAGCCGAAACCAAAATAAATTACACAACTATTAAAAGAGACTCACTTTTATTCTACAAAAATACATTCAAATATTGATTGAAATCAAAACAACAAATAAAATTAGGTAGGTACCTATGAAAAAAATATTTACAGAACAGAAAAAATATCTATTAATCCAATTTGATTGCAAAGGAGGCTCCGCAGGAACAACCACTTTCAGCTTTAGGGTTATTTAGAATTACAAATGAGGATCTGATTAGTTCTGTTTCATAATGAAGAGTAGATCCATCAATATAATCTAAGGATGTTTCATCTATAATTATTTTTGCGCCTGATTTTTCAATAATCAAATCGTCATCGTTTACAGTTGAATCAAGAGCAAATTTATATTGAAAACCTGAACAGCCCCCACCTTCAACAGTGATCCTCAAACTATTCTCATTAGTTATATCTTTCAAACGTTTAATACATGCCTCGCTCAGTTTGATCCTTTCCTCTGGAGAACTGTGTGAGTAATGCCGAAACATCACATTCGGTACAAGAAAAACACTATTTCTGGAGGATTTTAAGTAAAGTCCTGCTTGACAGGCTAACACTTTAGCCATTCTGGTGTTTATAGAATAATTCAGGCGTTAATAATGTTGGGCAGCATAACTTAGGAAACAAAACATCGGTCTAAACCATAAAAACTGCAATATATATATTCTATATGTACATCTTTTTAAATGATCCAAAATCTATGAATTTAAAACATTTTTCAAAAATAACTAACTGAATAAAAATGTTGCAATTTGCCAAACAGCTGACAATAAAACAACATGATAACCTCAGTATAGCCTTTTTGGATCAGTTATAAATCGAATCCAAATAATCATAGTCCACTCGATACTTCTGGAAATACAGATAAATGGGTGGTTCGAAAAACGGCCGAGGCCCATAGATTTTTACTTCCCAGCTATACAAAGTATAGGGGAAGTTACGTAATCGATCAAATATTAGTTTTGGAGTTTTCAGCGGAATTTGAAGTTTTCCAACCTCTATTCCAAATATGAAAAAAAAAAAACATTTCTGCTGTATGTCTGTGAACACGATAACTCCCGATAGTATGAATATAACACGACATTTTATATGTGGGTCCAGAACCGTCTAACGACGACACCTATTGTTTTTCAGCTAAAGGGGGCGGGGGGGGGATGTAACATAAAAACTCTTAATAAATGCCGTTGTAAAGAATGTAACGACACAAAATTTCATATTACCAAAACCCCATAAGGACGACACATAATTTTAAACACAATCGAATGAAGGGAGGGGGGCTCAACTCAAAAATCCCAATAATATAATAATAACTGCCGATTTAATGAATGTATCGATGTAAGTTTCATATTTAAAGTTAAAGGTCAATGAGGACATAACCTGTTAGATTTCAGCGATATCGGCTGAAGGGAAGAAGGGGGGTTCAGGGGAGGGGGCACAATTCAAGAACCCTATTAACTGCCGATGTTATGAATTTACACAAAATTTAGTATGGGGATTTAGGAGTCCCTAAGTCAACTGATCAATATTAGAGTAAGCGGCCAAATTGTTTTGGAGTGGGAGCAAAAGTTAATTGATTAATTCCTTCTGGGTAAGTACATTGCCGGTGATTCACCGACGACCCTTACTGGCTATCCTATCTGAATAAACCTAGATAGGCAAACAGTTAAGTGGGGCTCATGTCCACCAGAGTGACGAAATAGCGCTTTGGTAGTAGGCGATATGACTTCGTTGTTAAAGCCCGGGCATAAGTCTCACTAACTAAAGTTACTTGAGTTCGGCAAAGTTGATACATCTTATCTCTGAATGTAATGTATTTTTTTTTTTTTTTTTTTTTGCATTGGAGGGGGAAATGCTGTGACGCACATCCAGGGAAGGTAGCCCTGGATAGTGTGGGACTCGAGACGGTTCACCATCACCATACCCACTAAAACCCCCTCCTTGCCGATCCTGATTCCCTTCCGCGAAACTGACGGTCTGTCATTACTTCGCGGAAGGGAGGAAGGGTGGCTGGTAACGCCCCTTGTTCTGTTTTATTACCGCTACTGTTCCTTGTCAGCCCTCTCCTGAAGGGCCAACCCGCCCATGATGAGCGCTGCAAAATCGCAGCCTTCATCCCACGACTCCTGGGAGCGCAGCATAGCGTCCACGTAACTGGTAGCAGTCAGCGGGGCGCCCATGCTGCACTCCAGATAATGTAATGTATGTAACCTCTAAAACATTTAAATATCAAACATGAATTATAAAGGTTAATAAAACGTGACTGCAGTTTTTCAAATCATAGCTCAGAACACCGGAACGTCTTTCATAAAAATAGCTCACCTCACCCCTACTTACATTACAGGAAATATTTTTTTACGCGATTCTTATGGGTTTTTAGTTCTTATTTTCTTGAAATGGAAAATTCTGTGTGGAAATAAATTTAATGATTCTGAATTAAATATTGTGGTATGATAAATATAAAGAGAGAGAAAAAGATTGATTGAGAGATACATATAAATAAGTTGTATTTTCTCATAATCGATGTTTATGCTTGAAATTAGGAACAAACAAAGTCTGATCGAGACTAATATTGGGAGGTTTCAATTGTGGTTTTATTTGTGAGTTTTATGTCACGTGTTGTTAGAAGTTGTCTATTAAAATGAAGATGGTTCGAAATAAGACGAAAAAAGTATTAACTAAACGAAAGAACAAAACAATACAAGATTCAACCTGCTTTTCTGAGAGCGAAAACGGAGAATTGAGTCCTGATATTGGTAAATCTTGTTTTAGCTATTATCCCATTTTATTTGCTTTTGTTCTTTTCACGTAACTATGTTGTATATTCAGTTTTAATTATAATTTGTTGCATTTTTAGAGACTGGATCAGATAATTCAATTGAAAACGGTGATGGAAGCGAATCTTCTGAAACTGAAGACAAAGGTAACGAAAAGTACAAGTAATTTCCATACACAGCTTTTACTTAAATTTAAATATTTCACCAAAAGTGTATTATGAAGATGTTTGACTCCTATATTTCGTTTTCCTATAGTACATATAACGATTACATTGTATGACTTTTTCCCCAAAACACTGCAAATGTTTTGTTTTTCAGAGGACGGATCTGAGATGTCTGAAGAAAATGATGATGATGATGATGGAAATGAATCTTCCGACAATGAGGGAAAAGGTACGAGAAACACAATTTGATATTGCCAAATCAAGATTTTTTTTTTACTTCCCTTACTGAGATATGTATGTAGTATAGGGGAAGTTATGTAATCTGTCAACAATTCAATGCTGTTACAACGGAATTTCATGTTTTCAGACCTCCTGATTTCAATAAAACAATGTGTGTCTGTGAACATAACTCCCGATAGAATGTATCGTTACGAAATTTTATGTGTATCCAGAACCCTCTTAACCTGTTGATTTTCCGTCAAATCGACCGAAAGGAAGAAGGAGGCCTAACACAAATATTCTTAATAACTGCCATTGTAATGAATGTATTGAGACACAATTTAATATGTAAATTCAAAGCTCTATAAGGACGACACCTATTAATTATATATAACAGAGGGTCTCAACTCAAAAATCCCAATATCTGCCGATGTAATGAATGTATCGATATGAAATTTTATACTTAACTTCAAGACCCCATAAGAGGATGGTACCCATTAGTATTCCGGGATGTCGGTCGAAGAAGAGAGGGACTCAACTTGACTTTAAAGGGGGGTAGAAAACATGAATAATTAATGATTTTTTAAAAATAATTAGATATGTTGATTAATTTTTATTTATTTTTTTGCAGTAAATTTTGGTATTTCTCATAAAAAATCGTTGGCCAACTTGGAGAAGACAGATCCTGAGTTTTATGCATTTTTAAAAGAAAATGATAAGAAATTACTTGATTTTGCTTCTTCTGACGACGAGGAGGAAGGCCCAGAGGAAGATGATGATGATGAATATGTGAAAGATGGAATTCATAGGCCGCCTGCAAAACTTCACGTAACTCATTCATTACTGATACATTATTTTGTTGTTATTTTCTTTAACCTAATAATAATATGTATTTTTTTACTACCTACTTTATTTTTCTCCCAATTTATTTTTGTTCAACCTAACAAATAGATGTTTCGGGAAGAATTCCTATCTTCAGTATCTTTAATTTAAATTTTTAAGGCTTGACTAAGGGTTTTAACATAAAGGTTGACCTGTAAAACACGTTCTTTATAAACAGTATGATAAATATCAAGAAAACAATTGATTTCAATAAAGATCAGCAAATAAATTATAAAAATATAAAGAAAGTATGTTTTTTAAAATATTGTCTATTTCACAAAATATATTTTAAATGTGGGAGCCACGACTTAACAAATACTGTATTTTCGGTGTGAAAGCACTCCCACATTTTATATATATTTTGTGAAATAGACAATATGTGTTAAAAAAATACGTTTTTATTAAGTATTTCACAATATCTCTACAGACAATGTTAAGTATCTCAAACAAATTGTAGATTCCGATGATGGGAACTTTTCCCGAAATGTTTATTTGCTAGCCTCTAATAACTAAAAAATAAATTTGGAGCAAAATAAAGGTGTGAAAAAATATATATTATAAACATTTGGCCAGTAAAAGGAGATTCTGAATTTATATATTTATCACAGCTCTAAATTTATGTATTATATATATTTCACAGCTCTGAATTTATATATCATCTATTTATCACAGCTCTGAATTTCTCTCATTTATTTTTTGGTTTTTGTAACTGCAATTACTGACGTTTCGGGATGAACTCACGTCTTCAGTATCTATTATTTATTTGATGTTCTTTATGTTAACAATTTTCCTCTTGTCATATCATACAAATATTATTGTTAGTTATTGTGACTCATGTCCGGGCTTTAACTATGAGGTCATATCGCCTACTATCAGACCACTCTTTTGGACATGAGCCATGAGGTAGATTTGCATTTTGCCTATCTAGGTTTATTCACATAGGATAGGGGTCTGTAATCTGAATATCTGACATTTCATCTGAAGGACGGCATGTTTACGCTTTTTCACCTCCCAGGTAAAAAACCTTGGTGCCTCGGCCGGGTTCCGAAGGTAATATGGACGCCCTTGACCGGATTAGATTTAACGGATTATTAATAAATCCCCCCAACTACGTATAGGCACTTAATTTTATTTTTTATTTTTTTCTGTTGTTCTAGGTTGACAGTGATGAAAGTGACTTCGAAGAGGAGGAGGGTGGTAAAAAGAGGAGCTCCAACGTGGTCACCTTCGCCATGGTCGACAAGTGGAGAGAAAGTTTAGTATCCAAACCGTAAGTCGTCCACATATACAACTATATATGGAGGTCGGTATGGACCATTTTGATTAATATATATATATATATATTAGTCAAAATCGTCTATAACGACCTCCAAGGGGATAGTGGTCGTTATAATATATTTTATTTTAATTTATTTTATTTTTTCTTCGATATCTTATATAATAATATTTGATTTTCTTTTTCAGCTCTGTGGAGGGGATATCCGCGGCTGTTGATGCATTTCACGCGGCGCTTGACCGAGTGTCCGGCGAAGATAACAGCGAATTGAAAGTGGAAGGAGGCGGAGGTAAGAAAATGAACTAATTGAAAACTTTCTTATACTCAGTCATGTTGGTATGAAATTAACTTGGAATTAGGGAGAGTGATCTGTACAGAAGTGGTTGGTATAAGGAAGTCTTGTAATGGCCACATCACATTTATATTTTTTTAATTATAAAAAATTAATATATTTCAAATATTTGTCTTTTTTTTTTTAGTGTTCAATGCAATTATAGAAATGTGTGTTATGCATTTGCAAACCGCAGTTGTAGAATTTCTCAAACTTTCTCCTGGAACAATTAAA
Source organism: Aradus depressus (assembly GCA_963662175.1). NCBI lineage: Eukaryota > Metazoa > Arthropoda > Insecta > Hemiptera > Aradidae > Aradus > Aradus depressus. The sequence continues at coordinate 3,736,189 of OY759224.1, forward strand.
CATCCAGAAAAATCCAAAAAATGGGTTAAAGTTAAGTCCCTCCTGGAGGCCTACTTCACTGATCTGTTTAAGGTAATCTCTGCTTTATTTTTATACAGCGGGTCTATATAAGAAATGAGGTTATGTGATCAGCGGACCCAAGGAAACTTCCAGCTAGATATTCACTAAACTATAACTAATAGGAGGTGAAGTTTTAGGTAAATGTGTAAAGTTATGACATCAAAGAAAAAAGAAAAAAAGGAGGGTCGTTGCACAGCTAAAGTATACTGATTTTTTTTTTCCAAGTTGAAAAACATGATTATATTGTGGAAATAAATAAATATTGTATATTTCACAAATCTTGTTAGACTATAATAATTAATTAATACATTTTAACATTCATTTTAGTTTTCGTTTTACCAATATTATTAGGCAGGGAGGAAAGTATTTCAGACCAAACAAATTTCTAACTTTACACCCGCTAGAATTTCCCTTACTTTATGTATAAGAATGGTTCGCACGAAGCAATCACACTTAGTTTATAACTTATAACGGACGGCTCTTTGGGCCTGTAATAGTCGCGTCCTCTGCTGCTTGGTGGGGCGAAACCATCACCATGCAGCCGCGTACCGAGCTACTGCCTCGAATACCCCCGTGTAGATTGTTCTACACGCTGAGTAATCGAGGCCCCATGTTGCGCGAGCTAGACGGCTCAGAGCGATGAAAGTGGCATTTGTTCTTTCCTTGATGGCAACAGCGTGGGGAGCCGCACTGAAGCCCGGACCCAGTCTCACACCAATCTATGTGACCGCCTCTGGGAATTCGACGCGCATCCCCTGGATCCTCAAGGAGAAGGGGTGGCGGGCGTCGGTTTTCCCCCTCATCAGCAGGGCCTTAGTTTTGCGCAGCACCAGCTGTCGATGACGGCCTGGGCTGTGCGGGTTAGAGCTGCCCGGCTATCGGCGTGCATCGTGATTACGAGATCGTCAACATAGGCTACAGCCTTATATTCACGATTCTCGAGTCACGGAGCAGTCCATCAAAGTGTTGGTCCTAAGACCGAGCCCTGGGGACATCCTCTGGTGATGTTCACCGATGTGCTAGCATACAACTGGCTCACAGTCGCAGAACGGCCGTCAAGGACTAATTATATAACTATACCTGACGATGGTGTATTCCCGAAACCGATAGTTTACGTCTAACATTTTTGTAGAATATACAATATATCAAAAATAAGCTTGTTTTATTTATATAACGTTTTATTTTTTCTACCTAATCAAGTGGATATCAAAATGAATAGTTCAATGTCTGGTAATTTTTTTATTACATAAATGGCGCCTGTAGGGAGCTCGGAATAGCAATTTCAGATCTCCTCCCCTTCTTGGAATATACTCACTGAAAATAAATAAATAAAAAAACTTTAAAAACAAGTTTTTTTTTGAATGAACTAAAAAGGAATAAATAAGTAATTAATTGTGTTACATTTGATATGCTACGTACTTATAAAGTTGAATCTGTATGTAGGTTAGGTTTTATGACTCATGCCCGGGCTTTAACTACGGGGTCATATCGCCTACTATTAGAGCACTCTTTCGTCACTCTGGTGGACATGAGCCCGGCTCTACTGTGGGAGTCCTAAATCTTGCCTACCCTAAATTTTTATTCACCTAGGATAAGGGGTCTTTAAACGAGTACCTGACATTGTGCAGGCTCAGCACCATCGCCTAACGTCCCATCCGAAGGACGGCGTGCTTAAGTTTATTTTACCTCCCAGATAAAATAAAAATAAACTAAGGGCCTCGGTCGGGTTTCGAACCCACGATCTTGAGCTCAGAAGACAAGCATGCATACCACTGAGCTACCGGCGCCCTCGAAATACGAATCTGTATATATTTATACATAACAATATTAATTTGAAAACTAAAGCTTGTCGCTCACAAGCCAATTTATGTATTATTTATTAGACGATAGCGTAATTAGTATAATATATTTTATAGTTTTTTTTATTTGAGCTATAAATCTTACTTATATAGCTTACATCTACGTCTATTAGAAGCCGAGATACGCCGTTCTATTGCTGACATCTACGTCTATTAGAAGCCGAGATACGCCGTTCTATTGCTGACATTTACATCTATTAAAAGCCGAGATATGTCGTTCTAAATAGTACCGCCTAACCTCTAAACGAACTTATTTTTATTAGTACATGCTAAGTTTGACATTTCTCGTTTCGTAGCTAGCTACTAAAAATTTAGTAAATAAATAAAATAAAAAAACTTGATATAGATGGATATCCAATTCGTAAATGTGCTAATTTTATGAAGCTTCTTTATTTTATCTAAAGAACGACATCTCTTCCACTTCAGCTCCATAGTAACTATTCTTTAAAAAATTGTATATAAATAATTTGAATTTGTTTTAATTTTTCAGTTGTTAAATGGTGTCGCGTCTGAACATATAGTAAGTGTTCTTTTGAAACATTTACATTCCTGTTGTGCTCTGGTGGTACATTTTCAAAAATTGAGTAAAATTGCACTCAGACACTTGACCCGAATTTGGAGTACTGGAGAAGAAACAGTCAGAGTTCTGGCGTACCTGTGTATTCTACGAATGTGTACAATTAATAAAATCAACTTTAAACTATTAAATACTGCATTGAAGGTAGGTTTTTTGTGACATTTGTATAAATATTATTGTCCTTTGATTATCGCATGTTATTAATAACATGCGATTATTAAACGACACTAGATGTTATATATTAATATGTTTTTGCGTTACCAGAAAACAAACCAAAATGTATACTACTATATTAGAATATGTTATAGTGCATACTAGCCTGGAGTGCCAATTGTTGCCCGGCAAATAATGACTAGGGATGTTCAATGTTGCTCGGCAAATACTAGCTGGCAAATACTAGCTGGCAAATAATGTGTGGAACCAAAAAACATATTCAATGTTCAATTTTTTGAATCTAAAATCCATTTTTTTTTTCAGTTAATGTACATTGCTTACGTAAGGGGCTCCAAGTTTGTTTCAATGAACACGTTGCCCCAGATCAATTTCATGAAACGATCTTTGGTTGATCTGTTCTCCTTGGATCCGGTCCTCTCTTACCAGCACGTCTTCTTGTACATACGGCAGTTGGCTATTCATTTGAGAAACGCCATCACTCTCCATAAAAAGGTAATTATATCATGTATGAGTTAAAATTGATACGTAATATTGAATAAATAAAACAAACTTTTTTTTGAAATATTGTCTATTCCACTAAAGTTATTTACAAAACTACCGGTTTCGGCCTTACACCATCGTCAGGTCTAGTTATGAACCAAGTCTTGGGAATCACCTGGCTGTGCCGTTAGCTACATCATGAAATATCTTAACAAAAACTTTTTTTTTTTTTCGTAGTTACATAAAACAATATCATTTGATTAATAAGTAAAAAATAAAACTAAGATAACATAAAACATATATGTGGAAACAAATAATAATAACAGATAATAACAAACATATATGTGGAAACAGAACTGGATCAGGATGTTAACAAAGGGGAATAGTTAAAATAAATTTGGTCATTCATACAAATGTTCTTTTTGGTAGCTTTATTTATTTCTAATTGTTCTAAGCTATCGGCTATAGAACGGTTTCCTCGGTTCTTTATTTAGGCTATGTGTCCTTTAATTCTTTCCTTAAAACGACGTCCCGTCTGTCCAATGAATAATTGACATCACGTCGCGCACTCTACTATAAACTCCGCTTTTATTCTCAATATCTGTTCTGTCCCTACCTCTCTCTAGTCACTGGCTTATAGGATTGATAGTTTTAAACCCGATATTAAAACCTTATTTTTTCAACAACTTACCTATTTTTTTTCCAAATTTTTTAATAAAAATGTTCACTATGTTTCCATCTCTATGTTTAACCAGAAACGAATAAAACCCAAAAAGTTTTCAAATATTCCCCAAGTACAGAGAGCCAACTCCTTACAGTTTTATTTTATACATACGCATACATTGTATGTACATACATACACATATACATACATTTTGCAATTCTATTTTTATTACTCCATGCAGTTTACTTTATAAATATATATTTTTCAGGAGTGTTTTCAGACAGTGTACAATTGGCAGTACATACATTCTCTCAAGTTGTGGGTTGACCTCATGTGCACTACTAAAGACAACGCTGACTTACAGCAACTATTGTACCCGTTAGTTCAGGTAATATTATCTGCACAATTTAATAAATAATAGTATTTTCGTTCATTTTTAAATTATACATTATTATTTATTTGTTAATTCTAGGTTATTATTGGTTGCATCAAACTGATACCAACAGCGCAGTATATTCCATTGAGGTTTCAGTGCATCCAAATGTTGATTAAAGTGAACCGAGAGACATCAACCTATGTTCCAGTCTTACCCTTCATTGTTGAGGTAATTTTTTCACATCCACAGCTATACGAAGTATAGGAGAAGTAATGTAATCGGTCAAAAATTCGATGCATAGTTTTCAACGGAATTTCATCTTTAACGAGTTCTAGATTTCAAATTTTTTTTTAAAATCTGTCTGTGAACACGATAAATCCCGATAGAATGAATGTATCGACACGAAATTTTATATTTCAATTCAAAACTCTCTAACGATGACATCTATTGTTTTTCAGCCAACTCGACCAAAGGGGAGGGGGGATTAGAAGAGAGGCTTATCTCAAAAACTCTAATAACTGCCGTTGTAATGAATGTATCGACATGAAATTTCATATGTTAATTCAAAATCCCAGAAGGCCGACATTTATTAATTTTCAGCGGAATCTGCAAAAGGGAATGTGGGATCGGAGGGAGAACTCAACTCATAAACCCCAATATAGTAATGAATATATTGAAATGAAATTTTATATTTAAAGTTAAAACCCAATGAGGACGTAACCTGTAAACGTGACATCGCACAGGCTCGGGATCATTGTTTAACATCCCATCCGAAGGACGGCGTGCTCAAGGTTTTTTCTCCTTCCACATAAGAAACTTAAGGACCCTCGGCCGGGTTTCGAACCCGCGATCTTGAGCTCAGTATGCAAAAATGTTTAAAAAATAATAATTAATTGGGAGAAGTAATGCTATGATGAATGTAACAATTTTCTTTTCTGTTTAATGTTATTCCTCAGAGTCTGACCTGTGTTGATATAAGCAAGGCGAACAAGGTTGTCTCCATGAAGCCCTTCGACCTGTCCTTCGTCCTTCGACTCTCCAAGGCTGCCATGAGTGAGAACGCCTTCACGGATGCTGTCGTTGAGAATGTCTACCAACTGTTGCTCGAGGCTGGGGCCTCTTATGCACATAAAATCACTTTCCCGGACTTATTTGTGCCTGCTATTGTTCAAGTTAGTATATTTATTATATAGTTTAATTCATATTTAGTTTATAGGCATTTCTTCTTAAGAAATGTGTGTATAACCTTATCCGTATATTCTAAGCCTAATGTTTTTTAATCGATTCTACTAGTTGATAAATACGTTTGAACCATTTATACTAAACTTCTCACCAAAATCTTAAAATAATAATACATAAGCCATTATGTAATAAGTATGAATTAGTTTGGGTAAAAGTACACCAGTTCATATTTTTATTTTAACATTGCTACCGCATTTCTAAAAACAAGTATTTTAGGATGGACTAAAAAATGACTTCTTTCTAATTTCGATTATAGGTAATACTCGAAAGTCACCTTTTCTTACGTGATAGAAGCATATAAAAGCCTCTTTTTTATTTTAATATTAGTCATTGAGGTTCTTAAAATTTCACCAACATCTCACAGATACAGGACATACCATAGATACACAACACAAACCAACTATAATACATATCTGCCAAAAAGGTCCACTTTTGAATCTACTGGAAGCGGTAGAAATAAATAGACTGAACAAAAATAATGATATTATAATGCCAAATGAACAAATAGAACTGAACCATTCCCCCCTACTTAATTTAAATATCAAGTAGTTAAGAGTCTAATGATTGTAGGAATGTTTTACCAACTCACATTTAGAGAATACTATAATTTTCATCTGTTTTTTTATTTACTTCAAATTCTATTTTACATTTATACATTCAAGAGTTCTGCCTATATAAATACCAACACTTTTACTGTTACTTTTAATTATTTTATTTATTATCATTTTGTAAGTATGTAAATATCTGTTTATTAGAATGTATAGGGTAACAAAAACAAGGGCTTCCCCGTCACTACCTAACCCCCCCCCCCCCCCCCCCCCCCCCCCCCCATCCACATAACTGTAAATTCTACCCTGTCAACCAATTCTGTCAGTTTGTAAGTGACTCTTGATAATGCCTTAACACGGCGAAACTAGTCGAGTATTTAAGAATATAGTGAAGTTTGACGAACAAAAAACACATTTTTGCCCATTGGAGCCGGATGCGACACAATTACTGAAAGTTCACCTCTTTCCCCCGTTTTCGCATAACAAATTCTACTCAAATACAACTGATGTTTCAAGCAAAATATTATATTTATCTTCAAAAATATATTCGAAATAACTATATGTATACTAAGTCTTACCGAGCAAAACTATTACCAAAAATCCACTTTATTAAAAAGAAAATTAAGGATGTATTATTATTTATTCTTGTTTTTTCAGTTAACTAAAAGGGCGAAATATATGTATCTTTAGGGGTCTTAAGAGTTATTGAGAAGGCTTATTTTTCTCTTTTATTCATATTATCTCGAATTATTCTTGCCTCATAAACGAACCAACATACGGACACGTTTATATATATATATATATATAAACGTGTCCGTATGTTGGTATATATATTTACTGGTTCGTCTGCTTCATCGTCATCTCAGTCTCAGTCGTCTACAATTTAATTTTGAATGTAAAGCCTTTTGTGATTATACATAAAGATTTTTTTTTATTTTTCAGTTGAAGAACATTATTAAAAATTGTAAATCATCTAAATACAACAATAAGCTGAAACAGGCTCTCTTTAAATTGGAAGAAAATTCAAAGTTTATTTCAAATGAAAGAAATAAATTAAATGTTAATCTAAATGAACAAGAAAAAATTAGAGCATTTGAAAGTGAAATATTGTTGAAGAATCCACCATTACTAAAATATTGGGAACAGTTACAGAAAATTAATAAACTGCAGGAGAACAAAGTGAAAAAAGAAGAAAAGGTCGAGGTATGTTTTGTTATTGTCCATTTTGTGAAGTTTTAGGTGAAAGAAAATACATTACTTTTTTAATGATACTTAACATTTTTGCAGAGATATTGTGAAACACTTAATAAAAAATATAAAGAAAACGTATGTTTTTTAATTTATTGTCTATTTCACAAAATGTATACAAAATATTGGGGTACTTGTGGCTCTTAGTGGTAGTTGTGGCTTTTGGTTATTAGTGGAGTGATTACAAGCTTTTAATTTTTGTTTATTTTCTGAAAAATGATTACCTCTGAGTAGGCCCCCTCCAAATAATGCCTAGGAATCTATATCATGGCGATTGAGGCAAGGCAGGACGATATAGGAGATTTGTGCACTTTGGGAGAGAGAAGAATATAATTATATCTGAGCCAACAGGTTCCTCTAAATACTAACCCAATATCACTAATATACTCATAGTTTTCTATCAGCTGAGCTTATTTTCTATTTTTTTGGGCTCAAGTGTCACAAAATGTTTTTGTAAAAAAGATTTGATCATATTTTTTTTTTTAGATTTCATTGTAAAAATCACGCACTGGCTGTTAGGCTATTAGTAAATAGCTTAAATATTCATATAACTTAATTAGTTATGAAATGTTCAATTAGTTATAACTCTTCTCTATGTGTACAATAAATCTAAATAAATATTTTTTTGTTGTAGAAAAAACAAATAGAAAGTATTCCAGTTCTGAAGAAGAATGCCAACCTGAAGAGAAAGAACGTCTCCGAGGGTCCAGTCGAACTCTTCCCTTCAGATGAATCTGATATTGAATTTCCTGATCTTGACAGGTATTTTTCGCTTTATGAGTATTGATTTTTTGAGTAGTATAATCAAAATAATGTCGTCTCACGCTAAAACGATCTATGTTCTTTTTAAGAATATATTTTAAAGATATATTTAGCAAAATATCTCCTTTTTTGTACCTACAATCAAAAACTATTATATATATATATATACATTGTTTATTCCCAGTACATAGGATGCTGTTTTTAGGTCAGATTTCTCCTCGGCGGGGTGTGGGCGGGAACCTTTGTACCTCGCCGGTGCAATCTTACTAACTAAAAAAAAAACTTATAACATAGCTCAACATTAGTCACATTTACGTGAAGTGTGAAGCATGATTCTTAAGCATTAAACTCCCGTTTTCAAAAAATGTATTTTTCCCACATTTGTTATTTTGGAATCACATTTAATTTAAAATCATCTACTTTTTTATCATTATTTTATTTGTTTATAAATATTCTTTTTTTTTTTTTTTTGTTATTTAAGTCCTCCTCCTGAAGAACAGAACATGAAAAAGAAGAAGAAAGCCCCCAGACCATCATTGAAAAAACCGAGTTGCCAGAGGTACACGGCGGTGGATGATGTTCAAGAAGAAGACATTGTTGAAGATTTGAATATTCAAGATTTTTAATTACATATATATATTTTATTTTTAAAAATTGGTATTTCTATTGTAATTTCCGATTTTCAAAGTATGTCCGCGTCTGTTAAGGCGCATAAGAACCTTTAAGAAGAGTGGTCGGTGTACTTCCGTAGAACGAAGTTGTCGCTCTCCCGCTAAATCAGTCAACCGGGGGAAGGGGGGGGGGGCCTAAACATCTATATTTGGAGAGTTCTAAATCCTCATACTAAATGTTGTGTTGATACATTCATTATATCGACATTACTAGGCTTTTTGAGTAGAGTCCCCCACTACCCTTCGGCCGATATCCTTGAAAAATTAATAGTTGTGTTCCTTTAGGGGTTTGAATTTAAATATAAAAATTTCCTCAATGATATATTCATTACATCGGCAGTTATTAAAGTTTTTGAATTGAGCCCCCTCCCCTTTCATTCAGCTGATCACAATGTAATGAATGTGTCAACATAAAATTTAGTATGAGGATTCAGAAGCTATTATATAAGTCAAATATTGGATTTTAACCCAAACGGTCAGTTGGCTTTGATGAGAGTGCGAAAACGTAATTGATTAATACGAGCTGGGGAGGTACATAGCCCTTGATTGTTTTGACTTTATGATCCCAGGTGTCCTTGTAGGATATTCTTTGAAATATAGAAACAAAAAAAACATAGAACGATGGCCGCTAGTTTGACATGGCCTTAGAACATGAGACATTTTGTGATAACACAGCCTAAATCAAATCCATGTACGATTATTGCGTTATCCAATATACGAAATATTCTATTCTATTATCAAAAAATGCACTGTTATCATTGATGCACCTTCATCATTTTTCTTCTTATTAACATTCAATATAAGCTATGTCATTTTTCATTTATTTATTATATGTCCTACGTGCAGCAGATAGTAAAAGTGTCTTGCGAGGCTCTGCCAGTTTTTTTTTTGATCGGCCTAGAAACTGTTCTTATAATTGTTTTAAAGTAATTTTTCGTTTAAATATTTGCTATTTGTTGTTAGGTATTATGACTCATGCCCGGGCTTTAACTAAAAGGTCATATCGCCTACTACCAGAGCGCTCTTTCGTCACTCGGTGGACATGAGCCCGACTCTACTGTGGGAGTCCTAAATTTTGCCTGCCCTAAATTTTTATTCACCTAGGGCAGGGGTCGGGGGTCGGGACCATCGCTTAACATCCCATCCGAAGGACGGCATGCTTAAGTTTATTTTACCTCCAAGATAAAATAAACTAAGGGCCTCGGTTGGGTTATGAAGCCACGTTCTTGAGCTCAGAAGGCAAGCACGCATACCACTGAGCTACCGGCGCCTCAGACTATTTGTTTCTGATTGTATTTATAGAATGTCAGTTAGAATAATACACTTTCTCTCTATAAACTTTATTTTACATTCTGCATCAAGAAAAAAAAAGTCGTATTGCACTAATCATCTACACATCGCTAAAATCTGCAAAATCGATAGGTCTTTTGAATAAACCTTCATTAATGGTCATGGTCAGAATGCCAAGGTCGGTCATAGAGATGACAGTGTTGAGTATGTGAAGACTCATGAGACGACTTTTAAATGTTATTTTAGCGTGATAGATGGCAATAACAGCGCTGAAATTTGTTATGGCGCCGAACAGACAACATCCAATCACCTGAAATGTGAACAAAAAAATTAAAGTGGTATCGCATATTTACAGGAGCAGGAAGGTTAATTTGTTAATTCATCTCAAGTCTACCAACGTCTGAGTCTTGGTCTCTCAGATTTATATCATTTTCTATATATAAGTCCTCGGCTCTACTTTAAGATTCACTACCTGAGGATGGCAGATAATTACCCAAACTAGTTGTGGTATAAATAAAATATATTGTTGGACTGATACCTCTATATTACTTATTCAACAAGTAAGTCCACAACATCCACCTAGCCACCAAGAAATAAGTTTTACCTTGTAAGAAGAATTTTTCTACCACTCGTTTCAGAGAACAAGACAAGAAAAACTCAAAATCAGGCTTTTATTTATTTGGAATGACTGCAACTCAACGTTTATTGCAGTTATGTTCGGATGCACATTTTACAGTTATTCTATCTCATGGGACATACAGTAACATCATATGGTCAACTTATGAATTATAAAAGATAATTTTTGATTAAGTTGAAAAAACCTTCTTCTACTACCAGAGTGCACTTCTGTCGCTCGGTGGACATGTGCCCGACTCTACTATGGGAGTCCTAAATATTTAGTATCTAACATCGTACAGGTTCAGGGATCATCGTTAAAGGTCCCATTCGCAGGATAGCGTGCTCAAGTTTTTTTTTTTTTAACTCATAAAATAAATAAGGACCTTGGCCGGTTTTCGAATCCGCGATCTTGAACTCAGTAGGCAAGCACACTACCTCTAAAATGAGACGCCCTCCGTAAAAATATATATTTTCCAGGAAGATCGCTCTTCAAAGCTGGCAAAGTTTCAGAATGTGATAAAAATGATTATATTTAGTATTTAAACATCTTTTATTATTATTTTTCTTCTCTTTTTCACAATACAGTTCCTTAAACATCAGTAGTTAAAAAAAAAACAATCTGAAACAGCTTAAATTAGTTTCATTACTCGCACATTTTACAGTTATCGGTTCTACTTTTTACAGAGTCTACGTTGGTTAATTGTTAATTTGATTCTGAGCCAGTAATAACAATTGTTTTTTTTAATATTTACCAAAATCACGGTTTTCTTCTCTATAAGCTGTGAGACGAGAAGAGCCACAACTAAGTACAGATATCCGACCAGAGCAGTATTAGTTGTAACAAAGACGGTCGAGTTGTAGTACCAGTCTATATTGGATTGCAGTAATGTGATTATTCCCGTTAGACATGTGCACTAGAAAATATAAGAAAAACACTATTATACTAGCTATGAAATAAATAATTAATGATAAATTTACATAATTATATTGGTTGTGTCACGAGTTTCGAAACCTTTTAGCAGATTTTGTTTCTTTATAAATAAGCTTGTGCGCGGAAATTATGTATTAGGTCAAAAATTCGACGTTGAGTTTTCACGGGAATATCATGTTTTCCGGTCTTCCAATAAGTTAAACAATTCTGCTTGCCCATGTATACGTCTGTGAACACGATAACTCCCGATAGAATGAATGTATCCAGAACCCCATGAGATCTATTGATTTCAGCCAAATCTGACAAGGGAGGGGGGCTCAAATCAAAAACCCTATTAACTGCCGATACAATGAATGTATGGACACAAAATTTAGCATGGGGGCTCAGAAGTCCGTATGTAAGTCAACTATTGATTTCTAGCAGAAATGATATATTTTTGGAGAAAAGAGAAAACTTAGTTGATTAATTCGTGCTAGGGAAGCAAATTGCCTTCATCTAAAGGGGGGGGAGTGGGGTCGTTATGATTTATTCATAGGTAAATATATCTACTGTTCGCGCTTAGCTTTTGGGGGTGTTTTGTTTCAAATTCTGATTATACTCTAGAATTAGTCATTTTCGTCAGAATAGACTATGTAATTAGTTATTGTGACTCATGCCCGGGCTTTAATAACGAGGTAATATTGCCTACTACCATTGCCCTCATTTTTATTTCCGGTAGACATGAGCCTCACTCTTAAATTTTTTTCGGGACCATCGCTTAACGTTTTTTCACCTCCCATATAAAAAAAACCTAAGGTTTTCGGCCGGGTTTTGAATCTTGAGCTCAGTAAGCAAGCACACTATCTGTGAGCTACTAGGGCGCCCACAAATATGTAGTGTTTTCTTTAATTTGGGCTATAACTTTATGATAAGTAGAGGTAGACCATTCAGAATGATGTCTTAATCTTCAACGAACGGCTTCCATCAGTTGGTAAACTCGAGTCAATAGGAAAAGAAACTTGAATATCTACCGAGAAATTCGGCTAACTTTACACATCATCTGCATACGTAAACATTTTATTGTCAGTTACGAACATTTATTAAAATAAAAAATATAAAGAAAAACTTATTTTTTTTTTTTTCTTATTGTCTATTTCACAAGATAATAAAATATGGCGATATATATATTCACGAAATATATAAAAATATATCTTGTGAAATTCGTTATTCTTCATATTTTTTATTAGGTGTTTCACAACATCTTTGCGAAAATGTTAAGTATCATTTATTAAATTGTTTATTTAGGATTAAATAAGCAAAAGTCTTGTTTAAAAAATAACCTCCCTACGTTAACTTAAAAATTCAGTGGAAAATGAATACTTACTAATTCTATAAACTTAAAAAGTAAAATTACAGTCAACGATCCACAATCTACAACAATTCGCTTATTCATTATCACATTTGTTATGCGAGGAAAATATCAGCAGTACTAATATTGAAATTAAATATTTATTGGGAAATAGTATATCCAGTTATGTTAATTTTTAAAGAAATAACAATAGAATATTGTTAATTTCCGTAAGATACAAACTTTTTAATGAGCGATATTTGTAGATATGGTCAGCTGTTAATTTTAATTTCTTATGCAGACTGAACTTCGGAAAAAAATATTTTGCTTTGGATATTAAGTAATGTGCTTTGGACAAACATGTGGATTTTTTTTGTTAACAATTTTTGAAAGTCAGGAGTCCACCAAACGTCAAATTCTAACGAAAAATCAACATACATTTTTTGAAAGATTATATAATCCCTCTATACTTACTCCTTGTGAAATAAGAATTCAAGTAGTGTAGGTTTTTGTATCCTTAAGCCAGTTTATAGATTTCGGACACATCCCATATATCAAAAACAGGAACTTACTTTTAAATGAACTACACGAAGAGGATCAGAAATTATCAATTTTACGAGAATGAGTATAAATTGTTTTGACTGTTTATTAGGGTTAATAAGTGAGACAATGAGAAGCAAAACGCTACAGAAGTGTGCCATCTGCAGAGAGATTTATTATTTATTAATTACTCTTCGGTGAGTGCTTTATAATATTGTTTTGCTATACTGTTTATAAGAAATTTTTTTTATTAATTAAATGAAACTTTTTTAAAACCGTCTTTCGAAGGGTATCTAGTGGCGGATTGAAAGCACCTGGCCATGAATAGCAAGACGACGTAGAATGTCTCGCGATGAGACTAATTACTGCCATCTTCGTCATTTTGTCAGAGAGCATTTCTGAGAGCCGAACTTCCCGGCCCGGAATAACTATATAGACAACCTTGAGGCTAACCCGATGGCAAAGAATCTCTTAATATACTCGGAGGGGGGGGGGGGATTTGACGAAGAAAGTTTTAGGATAAAAACGTTATCCATTTCTTCAATTAATTATGGTTTATTTTGCGTATACAATTTTCTCAAGGATAGATTTTTTTTAAAAATTTCGATCAATTCTAACCTTTTTTACCTCTTTCATCGATATCTTTATTTTTCTCGAATTATTCTTATCATTAATTTTAACTTATTATTAAGATGACATTATTGATAAGCACAGAATATAAATAATGTAGTAGTTGATAAGGTTGTAAATATGTTGTTAGTTGTTACTTGATCAAGTTGTTACTTGATTAAATACAGTCAATGTGATAAAAGAAATGTGTATCATCTACAGATTACTGTATAAAACTGGAATCATTTTATCACAGGAAATGTTAATAATTGATAAATTGAAGCAATGCAGCGCACTGTTGTCAAGTAATGGCATGCTTTGATTATTGTTCAAGGACTAAAATATGTTATATTTTAAAGTATTTTTCATTTTGTGTTATTGTCATTTTAATCCTTCAAGTTTTATTCTATGTAAGTATGTGTATATATTTTTATAATCTTTTGTTTGGGTTGGTCATGTGCAATTCATCCTATTTGTAGCAAAATTTATTAACTATGTTTTGCTAATTATAGATCTTTGTATCTAAGAAAAATTTTTAGGTCTAAATATGCTAATCTGCTCGGTCTAAATTAAAAAGGATCTCAAATAAAATGTCTTCATCTTTATTACATGAATTACTTCCTAATGGTATTTGTTTTCAGTTCATATCTTATTAGGAAATCAATGACATTCATTTATTTTTTATTTCTCCTTCCATTGGATTCTCCTTGGTTATCCCAAATTATCCAGATATGTGCATGCATATCGTCCTCAATTTGGTTCTCTTAAGAATTCATATCGTAGTGTCTCGTAAGATCACCTCTTTACAGTGAATTTCATTCTACTTCAGTTATTTCTATTATTAGACATTGCATTTTATCCAAGTTTCTCTATCATCTTAGAACAGTATGAAATTTGGTGAAGCCAAAAGATCCAGAAGTAGTTTGATTTTTCGTTTACTAATATATTCAATAGCTATTCGATACAATAGCGTCACAAAACTATAATAGACAAGACATACCAGACACCATGACATTGTCGCTATATAGTCACCCGGACAATGGGATCGCTAATCCTTCAGCCCCCCAAGCTGGCCTCATCCTCTATGACATAAATGACAATTTGTTACACCGCGTTCACTTTTTAGTTTGATAATTCAAGAAAAAAGTTGAAATTTTCAATAATTTTGAGACGTATCTTATAGTAAATGGTGAGTGCAGCACGGCCTAGCTTCAAAATTTATAAAGGTATTTTATAGATTTCAATAATGTTGTGGTCTTTGAGGTGACCCACTCTCCTCGGTATATCACATACCCACTCTCCTCGGTATATCATATACCCACTCTCCTCGGTATATCACATACCCACTCTCCTCGGTATATCATATACCCACTCTCCTCGGTATATCACATACCCACTCTCCTCGGCATATCACATACCCACTCTCCTCGGCATAAATGAAAATGTTGGATTCCTTATGAAATTATCAATAAATCGAGGGGCCTTTGAAGAGTTGTTTGTTACTTTGTTTTAAGTGGATGATTTTACGGATGTACACACAATTTTAATAATTTTGGGCCATTAGAAGACGTGAGTCATTAATTCAGCCTGCGCGGTGACCACCTGCAGAATATCACTAAACATTTTACGGCCAATATCATGATCCCGTGCAAAGTTTGGTCTTGAGAAGTTAAACACACCTGTTCGGAACATGAAAACATAATATATATTTATATATTAATATATATATATTTAAAATGAGAATTTGTAACTTTATTTACTGATTTATGTATTTTTTTTTCTTTATAGTTGAATTTCCCCGATGAGGACTTCGTGTTCACAGACTTTAAGGAGGCGGGTAAGAATTAGGAATTTTTAATAATATTATGACGTATTATACCTATTACTAATTAATTAAAATGAACAAAAACCCGATTACGAAAGTAAAACAAATATAATTCAAAAAGCAGTAAAAATTGAAAGTTTTATTATAGCCAATGGTGTGTAAAGGTAACAAAAAAAATCGATGAAAGGGCCCTAAGAACAATTCACTGCAACACAAGCTTAACTTGGATTTGTGTAACAATAATAATAATAATAATTTATTTCCGTTAAACCAATACATGGTAATAGGATACGTCAAATGAATTTATAAATTAAGATAGCTTATATATTAGATATATAACTACTTGAGTCTAACACATCTATGATTAGTAGTAACATAAAAACCATTAAAAAAGTAAAATGAAATTAATAAAAACTGTACAAATAAATACTGAAAAATATATGAGTATATTTAAAATAATAATAACAATACAAGATACGTTCATAAAAAGTAGACACATTTTTCAATTTAATACAAATTAAGATAACTATTTTTCAAGAAAAACTCTTCGGATGTGTCTTTATCCCCCAACGATGTTACGGGACGTTCTTACGTCCCATCATCAGGTCCCAATGTGGCGAGATATAGAAAAGAAAGATAACAATGTAACTATAACAATATATGAAAAATAATATATTTACTAAAATGAATGTATAAAAACGTCTAAATAAAAAAATATATATAAATGAATAAATAAAACAATAACGTACATTGGACTGACTTTTAAGGTGTGGAGGAACTCTGCCCAAAATATAAAAATGAAAGCTTTGTATCAAATAATGATTTTGGATATGAAAAACGATTCTTTATTGTGATTATATTATTCTTTTTGAACAATGTTCCGTTTCCGTGTAAAGGGTTTCCTCTAATATGAACATTTTTAGTTGAAATTTAAATTTTTTTGTTGTATCTATTGACTTCAAGAAGTGGGGGAGGGCATTAAATAAATTAATTCCTTTATGAGTTATACTTTTTTCAAAAAGAGAAGAGCAATGTTTAGTTATTCGAAAGTCTTCTTTCTTCCTAGTATCGTAATCGTGACTAGTATTCTTGCGAGGGAAAATATTTATATTTTTCCTAATAACCATTAATGTTTCAAATATAAACAGCGATGGCAAAGGCAGGATTTTAAGTTGTTTAAATATTTCTCTGCAGCTTATTAAAAAGATAATTTGCAAAAACCATGATCGGGCGCCTATCTTTTATGCCTCATGGTTTTTGCTCATTTTCTTTGAAACTTCCTCAAATGATGTTAATGAAAGTATGTACATGTAATCATATTTATGGTTCTTAGGTTTTGTCTTATTGTGGTGGACACCTTTTATCAGGGGTGAAAGGATTCAAGTTTGTGGACATGTTCGCTGTTTAGTGTCTCATGACAGGACTCTGAAAAATTCCTCCAATGTTGTGAGTATATTCTGTAATATAAAATTCTGAATTATACTTACTTTACTTTCCCTTGTAGAACCTGGGCCTCTGCAACGGTCTTCCGCCATTCTTCTCTATCCTCGGCCTCCCGTCTCCATCTTCTCACACCCATCGTTCTGAGGCCGTCCTCCAGCCAACGAAAGCGGGGTCTACCTCTTCTTCTTTGTCCTCCCGGGTGTCCCTCCAGTATCTTCCTCGGCAATCTGTCTGGTTCCATCCTCTGTAAATACCCCAGCCATCGCAGCCGCCCCTGCTTCACTAAGGCCACCAGGTCCGGGGGCTCTTGTACAGGTCCCTCAGCTCCCTATTGGTCCGTATCCTCCATCTATCCTCCTCTGGAGTAGGGCCGTATATCTTCCTCAGTACCTTCCTCTCCCACGTATTGAGTAAGACTTCGTCCCTCCTAGTCAGGACCCAGGTTTCACTCGCATACCGGTCTGTTTTATAGGACTGTTTTATAAAAATGTCATATGTTGTTATAAATATTGTTGTCCATCGCCATGATAGATGTTTCCTGTTGTCTGAAATATCCTCAGAAGCAAAAAGTCAACGTTTGAAGTGAATATAACTAACTCAAATAAAACAACAATGTTTTTTTCTCTCACCTGAACAGTTGGGTTTTTGATGTATAACGTTGACTTTGTACTGTATTGACTAGAATGAAAATGATGGAAAGTCACATTTACCATGGTGCCAAAACATATATTGTTTTAACATTTTTAAAGTATTTTTTATTTTTTTTTAGGCATATTTATTTTACGGAACCCATTTTAATGTGAGCGATGTGCCCCTTCCGAGAGCCTCCAGTGTTTGGGCTCTCTTGCATGAAGAATCTCCCAGGAACTCGCCTCTGCTAGTTCATGAGCCCATATTGAATCTCTTCAACTTTTCTTCCACATTTAGCCGTTATAGTGACGTTCCCTTGACTCTACAGTATTTGAATTCCCTTGATGCGTTGACTGGTAAGGAGCTGTTTACAAATTTTCTTGGGATCTTGGAAATTTTTAATATATTAAATTTTTTTATTATAAATATATGTTTTGTTTCCAATAATTTCATCTGGAATCTACATAACTTCTACCGAAGTGTAAACATTGTCTTTAAATCATGTACTTCGAGGCGTATTGATGGGGAAACAGCCCGAACTGTATAATTTTGTTGTTTGAAAATCTGTCATGACTGGATTTATTTTATTTTAAATTCGAATTAATGTAACTAAATGTTTTTTAAAAAGTAAAGAAAAACGTGTTTTTTAAAAAATATTGTCTATTTCACATATATGTCTCTGGTGTTTGGGCAAACGGACTTAAGTCAGAATAAGTGTTGTGATCCAAAGGACTGAAGTGCATTTAAATATTTTCACCAAATGAAACTCAATGTTGGAATGTTTTACTTTGTTTATATTTAATACTTTTATAGAAATAATATTTCAAGTAACATAAATGTGTTTTACCTGATTTGCAGGAATTTTTCAAACCTTCAGAAATTCCCTTACTAAAATTCAGATTTGTTGACTTAAGCCCTTTTGCCCAAGCACCCGAGATATATAATATGGGAGTACTTTCGGTATTTCTACCATCTTAGGCCGCGACTTAATAAATACTGAGTCAGTATTTATTAAGTCGTGGCTGAAGATGGTAGAAATACCGAAAGTATTATATATATTTGTGGAATAGACAATATTTTTAAAAAGTATACGTTTTTTCTTTACTTTTTATTAAGTGACTCGCTCGAAGAGAGACAGTGCTGCGGCTACAGTAAATTCTTATAATGTAATTGTTTTGTAATTTTCTCACACTTTTTTCCAAAATAGTTCTAAAATTTTGTTACGTATTTCTTTTCTTGGTACATAAAAAGACGTTTATGAATGAAGTAATTTATTGTGCTTATATATTAATTAAATTTTGACTTTTGTAGATAAAAAATATTTTAAAACATTTGAAGAAAAAAGTGAAAACAACTTGGCGCCTATTGTCTATATTCAGTCTGATTGTGAAACTCCAAATAACAGAGATTCCTACGTGGCGGAACTGATGAAATATATTGATGTAGATTCTTATGGAAAATGTCTCAACAACAGACAGCTGCCTGACAGGTATAGTGAACGTTATGCCAATTTTATTTACATTTAAATACATAATCAGAGTTTCTGGTGATTGGCAATTATCTTTTACTGGCTAGAAAAACTGGAAATTATACTTGACAGATTTTTATTTGACCCGAAAATATCCTAAAAGTTATATTTAAAAACAATTTATTTATTTAAGAGTGGAACAAAAAAAAAAAAAAAAAAACGTTTGGCCGAGTCAAGAGAGAGATGAATGCAATTTCATTTTATTTAGTTTGTTATAGTTTAGTATATAATTTCACGTTTCAAATATACCCTGACCACGATTTGATCATTTACGCATATTATATATCATTGTATGTGTATGTTGACATTTCGTGGACTCTCTGATTCGAAAACAATTGCAGCGATAAAATTGAAATTTGTCACTTGTGCTAACTTGGATTTTGGAAAAACAAATTGAGACCATTTCACTTCGGGGCCTAACTACATTTTTCCTGATACTGCTTATTGTTTTATGTATTCAAAATTCTCTTTAAATGAAAGTAGTTGGGAAAAGTTAAAGGTACATTATATTAATACGTTTTTGCAAGGGCCGCGCGCTTTGCGCAGAAAACGGTTTTTTAAAAAACTTGAAACTCATTTTTTTAAAATTGTTTGACTGATATATGCAATTCAATCGATTTTTTTATTACAGAAGTATTGTTTATGAAACTTTCAATCGTCCAGCTACTCGTTGAGGTGCCGGCCGTGTTAGTTGACAAGTGAAATTCTCTTTGTTGAGAAAACACGAATTTAAGGAATTGTCTGAGTATAAAAAAGCCTTGTAGTGGTCGCACTACACTTTTTTGCTTATAAATAAAATAAAATGATAGATAAAACACTTTTTTTGAACACTTATATTGTCTAATTCCACAAACATATACTTAAATGTGTACCGGTTTCGGCTTACGCCATCGTCAGCACAAGGTTCAACAATAATTGAGATATTTGCCAGGCATACATATTTATATTAACCAAGTGTACCTGAGGTGAAAGGGTTCCCTTCCCCTGGTAAAACCAGGAGGTGGAAATCTCTATTCTAACGGTAATAATCAACAATGCACTTATTTGAAAAACAAGAAAATAAAATTAAAATAAAACCAAAAACTAACATTCCAAGAAAACAATATAACATAACTGTACAATACATAGCTACTATATGTCTAAGTAGAAAATCTTAGAAAAAATGTTAACGGTACACATTTAAGTATATTTTTGTGGAATTAATATATATTATAAGTGTTCAAAAAAAGGGTTTTGTCTATCATTTTATTTTATTTATTAGTATTTCCACTATATCAACACAGAACGCAAAAAATGTATTCGGACATTTTTTGCTTATATTCATGCGGATTTTATTTTTACGCAAAAAGTTTTCTATGTTTGTTTTAAAAAATAATATTCTAGGGATAATGAACAAAGCCTGGTTTCCAGTAAGCCCCAAACCTCTTGGAAAGACCATAATTTCAATAAATTGTTATCATTTCTTGTTCTAACAATTTGTTTCTTTTGATACAGTTTGAAGGAGCCCCTGGAAACAATGATGTCTGAAGAATTATTGGATTTAGTCTCTAGATATAAGTTTTCCATTTCCTTTGAAAACGCCGTCTGTGATGACTACATTACAGAGAAGCTATGGCGCCCTCTAATGGCTGGCAGTGTTCCTCTCTACATTGGTTCACCATCTGTTAAAGTATATCTAAATTATTACTTTTAACATATTTCTATTTAAATAACCTTTTTGGTACGGATACCATCCCTCATCATGTTTATCGGCAAAACCGTAGAGATTTATCTCGGGTCTGTAACCATTCAGGACCTTAAGGCTTTGTCAACTGGTAATATGGAAGGTGGATGCTTTCCAAGCGGCACCACCAACTGAGTGAAGTGGTTGCTGGCACCACCATTGGACGACAGGTGCTAGCTGGATACAATGTTAGAAGTACCGCGCCCTCCTTTTCTGATCGATGATGGTAAGGGATTCGGCTAGGAATCGCCACGGGTCGCGCATCTCTAGTGGTGCGCCAGTCGTCATATACACTATTTAAATAGCCTTATGCGCTCACTCGATTGGTAGCTCTTTTGAAACTTCCACCATATTTTCATCAAATATGCTATACTATACTAGTTGTTCTCGATAGAATGAATGTATTACAGAATTTTATATGGTTATCCAAATTCCCATAAGGACGAATCCTTTTAATTTTCAGCCTAAGGAGAAAGGAGTCTAGAGAGGACTTATGCTTAACACAAAACTTTAATAACTGCCGATGTAATGAATGTATCGATACAAGTAGTATGAGAATTCAGATTTAAATCAACTACTAATGTTTAGCTCAAACAGTCAATTGGTTTTGAAGATTAATAATGATTAATTCGTTCTGCGGAAGTACATTAAAAAATAATATATATATTTTTAAATATTTGATTTACTATTTCTGACTTTATATTATAACTTAACATCCATGTTACACTGGTGGTTGAAGAAGGCTCGGAAAACATTTTTTGTCCAAAATAACTTTTCAGTATATACAGATTTTTTGTATTCTAAAATCATGTCCCTTTATTAATGTTATTATGTTCCAGGAATTTCTTCCTAATGACAAAGCCGCCATATTCCCATTGGACTTTGAAGCGCCCAAACAATTGGCTGAATACCTTCAACATCTTCTCAATAATGAAGCCGACTATAATGAACACTTGGAACATAAACTAGAAAACAAAATTGATAATGAATTATTGTTTAATACATTTCGGAGTATGATTTATGGTTCATTTATTGACGATTTTGAATGTTATGTATGTAAAAGTTTACATAACAATGTGAGAAAAGTAATAGATAAAAGTCATTACAATTGTGCTAAGCCTGTTTCTATCGTAAGTAAAGCGCAAAACGCAAGTAATTGGTGGCATTACGATTATTTAAAAAGTAAATGTGATGCTGAGTTTTTACGAAACAAACTTGATAATAATATAGCTGTTAATGTTAGTGATCTTTTCTATTTGTTTTATAATAATGAGAATGACTCTTGTAGCATTCAGTTGTATTGAAATGTAGAGTGAAGAAGCTATATCTGGTTGCCATAGAATGTGACTACGCAGCCACCTTGTGCTGAGAAGTATGATCCGAGATGATTTCAAGAAATTGTCTTTTCCTTTAAAAAAAAAGTACTTTTTGTAGATGCTTTACGCTATTTATCTTTTGCTTGCCAAGATCTATTCAGGGCTTGTTTTAGGCATATACTTTATAAAAAGCGAAACTGTTCAATCAGACGCGTTATACGAGGCACGTCCTGAAAGTAAGTGTACTGGTACTCTCACAGCTGTAGGGAATACTTTTTCGACATGTTGGCAACACTGCCGCGTAGCCTGACCCCTCCCCTTCAAAACGAGACCAATCCGAGGTTAGTGTGTTGAAAACTCTTGACGCAGTAGCACCTCTCGCGAAAAATGTCGATCGTATCTCCCGCCAAGTGCGAAATTCGCGCCGTCATTCGCTACCTCGTTGCGAAGGGAAAAGCTTCGGTTGAAATTTATAATGAGGTGAAAACTGTTTTGGAGGGGCATGCTGACGAAGGGAGTCTGCCTGCTGCACGACAATGCCAGACCTCACACGGCCAACGCCACGAAGCAACTCCTGGACTCTTTTGGATGGGACGTTTTGAACCACCCCCCGTATTCCCCTGACCTGGCCCCTTCAGATTTCCATCTCTTCACTTCCCTTAAGGTGCACATGGGTGGGAACAAGTTTTCAACGGACGAGGAGGTGGAGAAGTGGGCGAAAGAGCTGGCGGGAGACTTCTTCGAGGCAGGCATGAAAAAATTGATCCCGCGGCTCACCATTTGCATCGAGAGGGATGGTGACTACGTCGAAAAATAACTTACATATGTACAAGTGTAACCAAGTATGTTTTGGTTTAAATACATTTTTTTTGAAGCCTACATGAATTGAGTACACTTACTTTCTGAACGTGCCTCGTATATATATTTTTTATCATAGTGCTACAACCCGGTGACGGGTCATGGCCTCCACCAACTGCTTCGATCCTGTGCGGCTGCCAACCAGCCATGTCCTTCCTTTAAAACTGAATAAAAAAAAAATTAAAAAAAATGTGTATCAATATTGTAGACTGACTACTCTAAGCCTTTTATATATTCTGTGATATTATTGTATTGTGATATGTTGTTTATTATAGATTGTTTAAAAAACTGCATGTAAGACATCTTATGTATATGTTTGTAAGTCTTTATGTGATATGATATATAACGTGAAATAAAAATAATTATTCTCAAGATCAAGATGCTATTTTCTCACTTTTGTTTAGAAAAAATTCATTTTGATTATGGAAATAAAAACGTACTTTCAAAAACTACTTTTTAAATTATAATTCATGTCGATGCAGTTAATGTAAAAATGCAATAATTCGAATGTTATAATGCGATTCATCCATCCGTTACATTAATCGAGGGCGCCGGTAGCTCAGTGGTAAGCTTGTTTGACTTCTGAGCTAAAGATCGTGCGTTCGTAACCCGACCGAGGCCCTTAGTTTATTTTATCTGGGAGGTGAAATAAACTTAAGCACGCCGTCCTTCGGATGGGACGTTAAGCGATGGTCCCGAGCCTGTACAATGTCAGGTACTCGTTAAAGACCCCTGCCCTAGGTGAATAAAAATTTAGGGTAGGCAAAATTTAGGACTCCCACAGTAGAGTCGGGCTCATGTCCACCAGACTGACGAGAGAGCGCTCTGGTAGTAGGCGATATGACCTCGTAGTTAAAGCCCGGGCATGAGTCATAAAACCTAACCGTTACATTAATCCCAGTAAAAATAGAGCTTTATCAGATTCTTCAAGCGATCTTAGATTGTGTACCATTCATAGATGATGATGTTAAGTTTAAGAATAGTAAGTAGGTGAATTGGACTAGCCCGAATTATTTGTAGGAAACTAAGAACCCTCCTTCGACTGAAAATCAGTAGATGTCTTACTAATGGATTTTTTATTAGTTATTGCTTGTTCAATGAGCTCAAGATCGCGGGCTCGAAACCCAGCCGAGACTTTTAGGTTATTTTATCTGGCAGGTAAAATAAATTTAACACAACGTCCTTCGGATGGGACGTTAAGAGATGGTTCCGAGTCTGTACGATATCAAGTTAAAGACACCTACCTATCTTAGGTAAATAAAAATGTAGAACTCCCGTTGTAGAGTCAGGCTCATGTGCACCAAAGTGACGAAAGAGCGCTCTGGTAGTAGGTGATATGACCTTGTAATTAAAACCAGGGCATAAGTCATTGGTACTTTTCAACAAATTTCGTGATATGTTTGCTCTACTGTGTTATTACGGTTTTTCGTAGTTGAGCCCCTCCCCCTGACGGATTTGACTGAAAATCAACAGGTACTACGTTTACCTGGTCTTCAACTAACTTGTCCTGTACAACGTTTACCTGGTCTTCAACTAACTTGTCCTGTACTACGTTTACCTGGTCTTCAACTGCGTCTGTCGAGCTAAATTGTAACTCCCCTCGCAACAGCTTTCATGGAATTAGGATAAAAAAAAAAAAATTATATAGACAAAAAAAATATATATAAGTATAATAAACTCTACTAATTTACATTATTAAAAAACGTTATAAGAACTATCTTCATTACAATATATTTACATACACATTCAGTAGTAATAATTATTAACTTAAAATTCTAAATGGTTTAAAATAAGAATTTCAGATTTTTTGTGATTTAAAAAAGTGATAGTGCATATTTTCAAAAAAACAATAGAAACAAGCTGATTTTTTAAATAGGTAAAAAACTTTTTTTTAATTGAACAAACCTTAGATACAACATTTAACAATATCCAGAACTTCGCCTTCGTCGCATGGAACAGCTACTCACCATGGACTGCAAATTTGATTATTTATCAATTATTAGAACTATTTTTCCTCAAAGGCAAATTGGCTCCTAAAAAGAACAATTTATATTCTGAGATTAATTTTTTTTTAAATTACTAACTAGAAAAAATTTATAAAAACGAAATAATGGTAAATTGAAATAAATAATAAAATGATGTATATATAAACTCTAGAAATAAACAATGATATAAATTTAATGTTCACTGCACAACTTCAATTTTTTTTAACAATTAGAAATGACAATATTAAAAATAAATTATTATACAATACAAAAATTAAATCTGTGTATAGTCTATGGGTATTTTCCAGGTTTCTATGTCATCAAAATAGGAATGTGCGAGGGCATCGAGAGCGGTGATTCTCTTTGTTGGATTGTAGACAACCATAGACTTCAATAACTCCAATCCTTTTTTATTTATATTTTTCACTTGACTCTCCAGTGTATTATTTGTCCAATTGGGAAATGTAGGTTTGTAGTCGGGCAGTTGACTAACTCCAGGCCATGTTTTTTCATTTGGCGTTGTGAGAACACGAAAAATTCTAAACAGTTGATCAATTTCTGAATCACCTTGAAAGAGCGGTTTACGAGATGCCATTTCGGCAAAAATACAAGCAATTGACCATACGTCTACAGGGCAGGAATATCGTGTGGCGCCAAGAAGAACCTCAGGAGCTCGATACCACAATGTGACCACTTCGTGAGTATAAACACGTACCGGAATTCCAAATGCCCTTCCTAGACCAAAATCCGCAACTTTAATGATACCTTTACCATTGATCAACAAATTTTGAGGCTTCAAATCACGATGTAACACACGCCTCTTATGACAAAATAAGATCGCTTGAAGAATCTGATAAAGATATGACTGAACTTCTTTTGTTTCCATAAATTTTCCTGGTTCAAAAGAGTCTAAGTATTTCTTCAAATCCATTGAAAGGAATTCAAAAATTAAATAAAGTCTACTATCTTCCATCAAAACCTCTTGCAAACCAACAATATTCGGATGAACAAGTTCTCTCAATAAGGATATTTCTCTGATAGCAGTTGAAGGAATACCTTCATCATCACCGTCCATTCGAATTTTCTTAATAGCTACGAACTGACCTGTTTTCTTGTCTTTACCTTTGAACACAACGCCGTATGTTCCTTCACCAATTTTTTCAATCTTCAAATAATTCTCCATTTTTAACAGTATAATAATATATTCCACTATATTCTATTTCACTCTGAAGTAGACAACACGTGATCGAAATTATGAAAATTAGATAAACACAGCCGAACTACTCACAACAAAATCACCGACGACCCTAACTGAAAAATTGAGCAAAGACGTTTACGAGCCTTTTTTGAACCAAGCATGGCAGCCAACTACCTTTTTTTCTTATCACTCTCAAAAGTATCTCTTCTGTAATTTTATTTCGCATTAAAAAAGAAAATAATAGTAATCAGAATTACTAAAAATCTCAGTACACCTTGATTTTTAATAATAGGTAAGATATGTAAATATTTTTTCAACTAACATTGGAAACCATGGTGATGTTTCGAACTAATATATTTAATAAAAAAATTATAATCTAAATATTACAACTTTTTTTAAATATAATTTCACTGACTTTGAAAATAACTTATTTAGAAATATCATGAAATCATTTTTTGTGTAATCTTAACCTTCATGATAAAAAGGCGGGTAATGGTTTTATTAGATGTTATTTGATTGTTGTCTGGTTGGACCTGTCGTTCTTGGTATAATCCATACTAGTTATTAATATTATTACTTTGATGTGGCTTTTATAGTATTTTTGTACATATCTAAAGAAAGTTGATCATATGGCAAACGGGACTTCAGCTCCACTAGATGGTAACTTTATAATTTAACTTGTTTTTTTGTTTTTCGGCTGCATGTTTATAACTTTTAAGGACAGTATTTGGAGCTCTGGTAATCATGTCATTTAGAACTGTCTTTGCGTTAATAACTCAGATATGTTTACGTGCCTCCACGATAATTTATGTTCCGTATGGAATACTCTTTATTCTCACCAAGAAACTTATATAATTTAATAATTTCCAATCTTCGAAATAAAAGTTTTCAGTTTTTTTTTATATGTCTAATAATAATGAGTCCTTATAATGTGATGTGTCAGTTTCCGAAATTAAGCTAATGGACTTTTACTAGTGCATATAACATTTTATTTTTCAGCAAAATCTGCGAAAGACGTTTGGGATAATAGTAGTATTTATTCCCATTAAACATGGTAATAGGTAGGATATGAAATAAAAATCTACCCTTCACCATAAACAATTATTAAATCTTAATGAGTCGGACGCATATTATTTACGTTATTTGTAATAACAGTTATAATAAGAATAAAAAAATTGAAAATACATTAATATAAAATAATAATAAAAACAATAGTTTGTAGTTATATTTAAAGTTATAAATGTTTTCTATAATTCAATCAAATGTGTCTTCTTTCGCGACGATTTTTCGGGATGTCCCTCCCTCAGGTAACGAAATATAAAAAAAAAATATTAAATAAGTCTCTAAACCAGCAGAAATTCAATAATTGAGAAAATAACTAATAACAAATAATAAAAATATTAAATGAAAGGCAAAGGCAGGATTTGAAGTATTTTTAAAAATATTTCTCTGCAGCTTGTTCATTGAATAAAATTGTTTATTTTGCCTACTTTTGATGTACTGATTTATATGTAATTGTTTTTCTTGTTTAACACATTTTATATTGATTTGCGGTCCGTGCTAGATGCATCTTGGATGAAGCTACCCGTACTTGCAGACCAAGGGCATAACGCGGTCTGTAAGTGCAAACCTGCAGATTCCACCTTCTTCTGAAGTAGAACACTTTATTATATCTGGTGAATATCCGTGTGATCGTTAAGATCTTCTGGAAGATGGCTGCTCTGAAGCTCTTCCCGTCTTTTCCACGCCCAATCATTGTTTATTATGTATAATTTTTCCCCTTTTTCTTTCAGATATATTGGTGGACTATGCTTTGGCCCATCACAGAGAGGAGCTACTGGACATTCTCAAATCGGGTGATCTGAAGAAACACTTTTCTATTACATTAAAGTAATAATTATATATATTTAGTTAATTATTATGACTCATGCCCGGGCTTTAACTACGAGGTTATATCGCCTACTAAATAATAAATGGAAGAAGTGATGCTGTGATAAATATATATATATATAGATTTTGTTTAAAAATTTGCATTTCTTATGTTTGTTTTTGTTGCAGTTTTGTTAGTGTTTTTGAAGTGAGCACTGAGCTGGGCGATGGTATTCTCTCTTCGCCTATAACCACTCTAAGGCTCTGCGACGCAGCCCTACTAACAGCTGAAAAACGCCTTCTCAAGACAGTTATAGACGAATGTCTAACCGTGAAGCCTAATATTCACGCGAGAATCACAGGTTAGATTGTCCATGAGCATTATTACCTTATGATTTAGCTTAAATGATTAAGATACGAGGATCTAATATTCTGTATGTGAGTTGCATGAAATGGGGTGAGGAATAAAGTACAGCATAATTGCATTCGATAACAAATGTATAATTGTAAAATAATTGACATGCAAATCATAAATATAAAAGAACAAATGATCAAATAGTAATTGTCTTCAACGCTCAGAAGTTTGAGAAGTACTGAGTACATAGCCGACGGGTAATAATAAGGTCATAACAAGTTATTGATCTCAATGCCTTTCATTTGATAACAAATTTATATTTTTAGAACAATTTCAATTTAAAATGAACCCAAAATGACGTTCCTCAACTTAGAAGTTATTTTCCCATTGTTCGTATTTTTCTTCCTTGATTAGTTGTAATAATCTTAGCTCATTAAGACAACTAGAAGTGGATTGGGAATCTGCTGAATGATTTAGTGATCCAATGATTTTTTTTTTTTTTTTTGATAATAATATATATTTTAGGTAATTGTTACATAGATAGATAATGACAGGTATGTCTGTTCCAGCCCTTCCTATCTGTCCGGAACTACATAAATCTGCCTTTCCTCGCAACGAGGATGTTGATTGTTTTCTTCGGATCACTGGAACTGTGGTTCGACGAACAGCACCAAAAATGTTGGAACATGGCAGAGATTATATTTGCACAAAGTGTAAACATATTTTCACTGTTTATGTAAGTTACATGTTTTACCTGTATACAACAATTCTTAACCGTTTTGAAGAAGATTGCTCACTAAAGTAATAGTTATAGTTATTAGTTATATTCCAAAGTAGGAGGTTATCAGGCTTCCTCCGGTGTAACATTCAACAGGTTTGATGACTTCTTCTTCAGCGGGTTGTGGACGAGGGCCCAAGTACCACCCTTGTCAGTTGATTTCACCAACTGAAAAAAAAGAGTACACAACAAAACATTTTTTTTTTAGCGTTTTTAGGCTCAGGACGTCCGAAATATTAACCAAATGGTCCCTCCCCGTCTAAAATTTACGCTAAAAATCTGAAGAGAAAAAAATTTATTTCTATCAATGTTGAGCCTATATTTTGAATTTGTCAAATATACTAATGAAAAAAAAAATTAAGTTAATTGAAGTGGGGTTTCTCAAAATTTATTCTAATTAATTCTAACTTCAAATTGACCAAAAAATTTACAATTTCTTTAATATTTTCTCATTTTATTATTTTTGGCCCTAATCGAGTTTTTAATAAGTCTACATATCACCCTTCAAGTTTCCGGACATAGTTTCGGTTATGTAGCTTAAATAGTTTCCAAGGTATCAGTGGAGACGTCGAGTAGGTACTCGTTCTCAGGGTTTATATATATATATATATAATATATTTTGTATAATTTAGGTTATTATATGTTTATTTAAACATATTTTCAGGCTGATTATGAACTTCACTACAAACTGATGCCTCCGTCCTCCTGCAGAAATCCTCAAAGTTGTCAGAGTTGCACATTCAACCCAATTGAATCGAACTACTACAAAGATTATCAAGAAATAAAATTACAGGTGAGATCATTGTATATGTCATTTATTTAATTTATTTGTTTACATCAGAGATTCTCATAGTTGTTGATATCAAACCGCTGGGGAGAGGGGAGGGTGGTAAATTCCTATAAATTTCCAATTCCCATTCTTTCAACATAAACCCAGTATTTCTACCATCCTCAGCCAGAAGCATAAGAGATAAGACTAAGTTAATATTACAGAATATTACTTCTGTAATATTAACTTAGTCTTATCTCTTATGCTTTTGGCTGAGGATGGTAGAAATACCGAAAGTACTCCCAGGTAAATATAGTTGGTGAAATTAGACAATACCATAAATAAACAAGTTTTATTTCTTTCAAGTTCATTTGAATTATTTCACAATATCTCTGCAATAATGTCAGTTTTCATTTTATAAACCCAGTATCTTCTGAAGTACAAACAAGCAAGACCTCACAAAAACTCCCGCGCGCATACGGAATGTCGTCGGACCAAGAAACGTATAATACCGTTTGGCTTATTCATTTATTCTAATATGATCAAAGATTATTTCGTCGATGAGGCATTTTTAGGTTTCCAGGAAGTAGATAAGACATTTTTTAAACTTCTAGGGGGCTATAAAACTTGATTTGTGCTCCAAGGAGACCAGTAAATCATTTTTTGCTTCCCAGATGCGCTAACTTTTGAAAACTATTTTTTTTTTTATTTAGATTTGTTTTTATTTTCTTATATACTGACAGCAAAGCGAGGTTTTACTCAAAATAACTCTCTCTACTGTATCTGTAAGCTGAGTGGGTCTGTTTCAGGAGCAGGTTGCCAAGTTGGATATGGGCTCGATGCCTCGCTCCATGTGGGTCACACTGGAAGATGACCTGGTGGATATCTGCAAGCCTGGGGACGATGTTGTTGTATGGTCAGTATACATTTACAATTTGTTGATATTATTACTGTTACAAATTGAACGTTTGAGGTCAAAAAATAATTGTTTGAACCGAGCTTTACATTGACATAAGGAGATTGGTTCATTACAGTTTCCTCTCAGCCAATTTCCTAATTGAGCTCAGTAATATTACTTTCACTCACTGAAACGAAGGTGGAGATGTTAGTTATTATGACTCATGCCCGGGCTTTAACTACAAGGTCATATCGCCTACTACCAGAGCGCTCTTTCGTCTCTCTGGTAGACATGAGCCCGACTCTACTATGGGAGTCCTAAATTTTGTCTACCCTAAATTTTTATTCACCTAGGGCAGGGGTGTTTAACGAGTACCTGACATCGTACAGGCTCGGGACCATCGCTTAACGTCCCATCCGAAGGACGGCCTGCTTAAGTTTATTTTACCTCCCAGATAAAATGAACTAAGGGCCTCGACCGGGTTTCGAACCCACGTTCTTGAGCTCAGAAGGCAAGCACGCATATCACTGAGCTATCGGCGCCCTCAAGGTGGAGATGTTGAACTATAGTGGAGAGGGAGACTTCAAGGGGTCACCTGGATGTTGAATTATTTCTCTAAGATCCTTTAAAAGTTTCGTGCATCAATGAACTAATATTCTAAGCGTAAATTTCTACGTTGTATTGACCAAAACATGCACTAACACTTTGGTATGTTTATGGAACACTCGTTTCAGGTAAAAGTAAACATTTGAAATACGTTGATTATCGGAGGTCTTAGATTATTATCCTGATTTATTCCAGAGTTATTATTAGTTTCAGAGTTTAACCGCCACTCATTTTTTTTTTTTACTTTTTAATCTAATAATTTTCCTGCTAGAGATTTATGCGCAGGAATTCAAATTTGATCTTTCGTTGGTCCTTTTAGTGGAGCAGTACAGATCCTCTTGTCTATAAGAGGTTTGTGTATCTGAGTACTGCTTCACTAAAAGAACCGATGGGAATCGTCCAACATTTTTTTTTTTCAGTCATTAAAGTCACAAATATATTGAAAGTTAATGATCTTTAAAGCTAATTATGAGTTTCCTACGTTTAATTGTGCTAGTTTTGTTAATAAGGAATGTCAAAGGTCAGTATTACGTTCAAAAACTAAAAAAAAGGGGGGGTAAAGTACTGGCTTGATTACCTAATAAATAGTTGTAATTTGTTGTCAGTGTAGCGGAACAGTAAGAAGGAGATGGAAGCCACTGACGCTAGCCACTCAGCCAGACATAGAACTGGTGTTGGAGGCCAATCATTTGGAGGTGTCCAACGACCAGAACAGCGCTGTCCACATCACCCAGGAGATGAGGGACGAACTGAGACAGTTTTGGGAGGAGAACACCCACAGAGCTCTGGCGGCCCGCAACCACATCCTCTCCTCCATCTGTCCGCAGGTTGTATCCTTGTTATCCATCCAGTCAGTGGGTTTATATAGCAGCATTGGGTCGTTACTACAGCTGAACTTTCCCGCCATACTTAGGTTTCAGTGTATCCATGTAAATTGTATAAGTAGTTCATTTGAACTTGAGGCGATGTTCTTAAAGTACAGTACAGAATCAGATCGCAACAGTCCACGTCTGATTTATAACTTCACAACTGTTTTTTCTTATATTTCCTTGAATAATTATAACAGTGTTACATATTTTTGTTCAGGTTTATGGTCTCTACCTGATCAAGTTGGCCATGGCTCTGGTTCTGGCTGGAGGGGTAGGCCAGGAGCCAGGCTCCGGAGCCAGAGTACGTGGTGAGTGTCATCTTCTCCTTGTCGGAGACCCTGGCACCGCCAAGTCACAGATGCTCAAATTTGCCGCCTCCATCAGTCCCAGATCTGTTTTCACCACTGGCATTGGATCCACCTCTGCTGGGCTCACTGTCTCTGCTGTTATGGTAAATATGAATGAATTATATATGTATGAGCACTCCATCTTTTGGATGGGATCCCGAAATTGTACGATGTCAGCTCCTTAAATACTTGGTGAATAAGCCTGGATAGGCAATATTTAGGACTCCCACAGTAGAATAGGGCTCATGTCCACCAGAGTGACGAAAGAGAGCCCTGGTGATAGGCGATATGACCTCGTAGTTAAAGCCCGGGCTTGAGTTACAATATCTAACTAACTATATATTACAAACATAACTCGAAATTTGGATACAATACGAAACAAAACTTGTTCTCTTCAGAGTTCGAGTTTGTCTGGACAAAACGCGTAATGTTTGAGGATTATTAGACATGAGGCGAATCACAATTCAATACAGAAAAATAAAGCAATTCATAATATTTATTTTATAACTAGTAATACTTTAAAAGAAGAACAAAGTAATGATAAAACATTTAAATATTAAATAAATATTTGACTAATATGGATAAAAGTTTATTGTAAAATAGTTCACAACAAAGTGTATTAGTTACTTAAGATGTTTGACTTCAAACTCGACCATTTTTCATGATTTCTACTATTCTATTTACGAGTAGTTAGAAATGGATGTTAGCTAGTAAGCAAAAGTAATGTTGACTCAACTTTTACCGTAATTGGCGTAAGCGAACTTATAGAATTGATGCAATATTAGGCGCCAAAAGAAGTTAAAAGTATAAATAAATTAAGAAAACACGTTATTTATAGTGACCGACCGAAGATTCGGTTTCGGCCAAAAATCAGCCGAAACTCAGTTTTCGTGACTTGTCGTTCGACTAACTTCGGATGAGTTCGTGGCTTGTGAGTCGTGTGTGGTTGCCATACGAATACTGAAATTAATTAGTAATCTAATAATAATATTTCGTTTTTTTTCTTTTGATTTTATAACTGTTTTTTTAAAATTAAGTAATTACTTGATAGTCGTACAAATTATTGTAATCGTTGTTAAGACAGATAATTAGGTAATTCTTTAATCACCAAGTGCTAAATACAAGATCTCAGGAAAAAATAAATTAATCTTAAGAATATTGTGAACACAATTAAAATAGGTACTTACTTAATTAAGGAGTCTGTACTTTATATCTAATCTAAGTGTTGATTTTTGACAAAGTTTACTTACAAGGGCAGGTCTTTATTTTAACATGTTTACTATTTTTGTTCATGTTAAATTGTTAATGTAACATAAATAAATAACTATTTTGGTTACATACTTCAATTATTGTTTTTTATTTCATTTAAGACGAGTTAACTGTCTGTAGGTAGGTGTATGCGTAAAAAATACACTAAATTTCAGTATACAATGGAAATTTTAACATGTCTAAATAAGTTTCGGTTTCGGCCGAAAATGAGACCGAAGAGAATCCTGTTTCGGTCAGCCACTAGTTATTTATGGTAATCTGAGTCTATCTTAAATGTAACTGTTGGTTTGGTTGCAGTCGTCTGGAGAGTGGCAGCTGGAGGCAGGTGCCCTGGTTCTAGCTGATGGCGGTCTCTGCTGTATCGATGAGTTCAACTCTATCCGAGAACACGATAGAGCCTGTATCCATGAGGCCATGGAGCAACAGACCATCAGTGTGGCCAAGGTTAGAGATCCTACTTTCCCCCCCTCTAATCATAATAATAAGTATTTATATTAAACCATAACATGAGAGGTATAAATAATAGAACATAAATGAGTAGGAAAAAAAAAGTCGAAGGTGAAACGGGCAATGTACTTCCCCAACACGAATTAATCAATTAAGTTTTCGCTCTCCCTCCAAAACCTATTGACCGTTTGGGTCAAAAATATGTAGTTGAACTACTTGGAGCCTTCTGAATCCTCATATTACTTTTTTTATCGATACATACATTAGATCAGTTATTGGTTTTTTCGAGTTGAGCCCCCTCTCATCCCCCCCCCCCCCTTCCCTTCTGTCGATTCTGCTGAAAATTATTAATTTTCATTCTTATATGTTCATGAATTTACATATGCAATTTTGTGTCTTTATATTCATTACATCGGCAATTATTGGGGTTTTTGTCGGCAAAATACAGACAGAAACATGGCTGAACATATTTCAACCAAACTTCATAATTTGAATATGCCTATTCAGGAATGACTACTAGGATACGTATGATTTCAAATTCACTGAATAAAGGGGGGGTTTACAAGGAGTCAAATAGTTTTTTTTCATGATTTCTCTTTAACTAATGATATTTTGTGAAAAATGTTCAGAATATGAAAGACATTTTCATTTTGAACATTTTTATGTTTATATCGGAGGAGTTGAATACAATTTTTTGGAGTAGCGAAAGAGGCAAGAGGTAGAGGGGGAGAATAAGCGTTATTATTCGCTATCCGGATTTCACACAAACTCAATGTTACTCCCGGGCAACACTGGGTAACTTACTAGTCAGATAATAAAATGATTGATGTCTGATTTGTGGTTGTTCCTCTTGACTGTGTACCTTTCTTGTGTGGAGGCAGGGATGGTTTGCAAGTTGAGTACCCGGTGTACCATCATGGCGGCTACCAACCCTAAAGGACAGTACGATCCCTCACTTCCCATCACTGTCAACTGTGCCATCGCCAGCCCTCTACTCAGCAGATTTGATCTTGTATTTATACTTTTGGACACGAAGAATCCTGATTGGGACAGGTAATGAAGCCGGTTTAATTCAGGCAAACTTATTTTTTTTTAAATATATAATAAAGCTGTAAAGCGCTCATAGCAGCACAATGAGGGGTAATGGGCAAGTTTCCATTTTTTCTAATAGCATATAGCTCGAGATCAGTTTTTTTTTATTATTATTTATGCACCTTTCAATTTTTTTTAAAAATAAAGCTTGTAAAATGCATTACCTTGTATTCCCCCAAAGACGGATCCGTACTGCCTCACAGGATTGTGAGAAAAATTGGAACTAATTGGTTAACTCAAGGATGCACTAGAGGAACCTACACTTTTTTAAAAATTGAATTATTTTGTCCGTTTTATGGGCCTCCAAAATTTGGCATCCTATGGAACTGCTCCCCGCCTCTCCTAGGATTTCTTGCGCATTCATTACACATATTTCTGCTTTGTCACGCTTACAAATGACGGAGTTAGAATCAAAATGGTCCAAGTGACATTTTTGAAAAATTTTCGTTAAGTGCATAATCGGGTACAAAAATGATAGTTCTGTTAAGTTGTAGCCAGTGCTAAGATCTAGTGGCAAATCACGTATATCATTTTGGTGACATGAACAAGTAACTTAAACATATCAAGATAGATCCTCAAATTCCTTCAGCATAGAAAAAAAAATCAACTATGGCTGGGTGTTGTTACTTCACGTTTTGCTTGATATATCTGATAAATATGATTCTGTTGTCAAATGAGATAGCTCTAGAACTCTTCTTTAGCATTATCTGATTAAAAAAATAATGTAAGATTCTTATAGAATGGTGTTCTTGAAATTCATGTTAAAAAAAAGAAGAGGATTCTGTCAAGTCCTGTAGAATTGTTGTACTCACATATACATAAAATAAATAAAAATTATGCACTGAAGCCAATTGTAAATTATGTCATAGATTTTCTATACTAGCAGTAATACCCGGCGTTACCCGGGGAACTTTGACTTTTCTCCCAATATCTCCTATTCAGTTTCTCGACAGTACATTCATGATGTTATAATTTTCAATTATTCATACGGAATAAGGCTTATAGTCCTTCAACTGTAGTAACGCTAGCTTTGGAGCTAAAACTAATTTATTCAAAAAGATTTCTCATTAATCGTTGCAATGGTTTTCGAGTTACAAAGATTGCGTGAGTGGATGCTGGGATGGACGAGGGGTTGATTAAAAAATAGACCTTAACCTTCCGGTAGATAAAACTTATCTATTCAAAAAGATTCCTCATTAATCATTGCAGTGGTTTTTGAGTTACAAAGATTGCTTGGGTGGATGCTGGGATGGACCAGATATTGAGGTACTAATACGCCTATAACCTTCCACAGACGATGACGAACAAATTAAAAAAAAAATTAATCAAATGCATCAAGCCGTTCGTGAGTTATAGCGGTACAACGCACAGACATTTTCAGCTTTATATATATGATTATTGTTTTTTTTTATTTTTTTTTAGGTTAATTTCTTCATTTATTCTACAAGGAAAAACATGTCCAAGCAAATCATCCAGCCTTTGGAGTATGGAGAAGTTACAAGCCTACTATTGTATTATCAAAGGGTTGACTCCAACATTAACTGAAGAGTCAATGACGATATTGAGGGAGTACTATCGATCACAAAGGAGAAATGACGACATGAGTGCTTCAAGGACCACTGTACGTCTTCTGGAGAGTTTAATCAGGTAAGAGGATTATATTAACAAGAGAGCCAGGATCTATGTCTGTTAACATGATAACTCCCTTCAGAATGGATGTATCGGCACGAAATTTTATACGTGAAACCAGAACTTTATAAGGACGACACCTAATGTTTCAGCCAAATCGACCAAAAAGAAGGGAGGGGCTTAGGAGAGAGGCTTAACATATAACTCTAATAACTGACGTCGAAATGAATGTATTGACACGAAACATATGTAAAATCAAAGACATATAAAGACGACTCCTATTAATTTTCTGCGAAATATGTCTAAGAGAAGATGGGGATCAGAAATGATGAGCACGACTCACATACCATAACAATTGGCGATGTAATGAATATATCGACAACATTTAGTATGAGGATTCATAAGCCACAATATAAGTCAATTATTGAGTTTTAGCCCAAACGGTCGATTGGTCTTTGGAGGAAGAGCGAAAACGTTATTAATTCGTTCTGGGGAAGGAAATAGCCGGTGATTCACTCAGGGCTTATATTGCTTATTTCATATTTATGTGCGGTCCGCGCTTTCTGTTCCCCGCGCTTGCAAAATTAAACACAATGCGGTTGCGGACTACTGATTTAGTGTCTTCTTGAAGTATGACAGAAGTGAGACTGGAGTTGCCACGGGGGCCCCCTCCGATCTATTATCAATGAATTATAAAAAAAGAAAACACGAATGTTTTTCATATTGTCTATTTCACAAGATATATAAAATATATGGGAGTACTTTCAGTATTGTTAAGTCGTGGCTGAAGATGGTAGCAATACCGAAAGTACTCCCATATATTTTATATATCTTGTGAAATAGACAATATTAAAAACATTCGTGTTTCCTTTATAATTTATTAAGTGTTTCACAATCTCTCTGCAAAAATGTTAAATATTATTATGAATGATTGAGTTTTGTTGTTTCAGATTGGCCCAGGCACATGCTAGACTCATGTTTCGAGAGGTGGTCACTGTCCAGGATGCTGTGGTGAGTGTCTCTCTGGTCGAGTACAGTGTGAGAGGTGCCTCCATCAGTCTGGAGAACTTCAACCCAGTACAGACCACCTTCCCTCCAGACCCTCTCCAGGAGTACATCAACCAAGGTATCCCCAGTTAATACCTTACCATATCAAGTACAGTAGAGTCCCGCTAATCCGGAGTAGATGGGACCGGACCCCATCCGGATCACCGAAAGTCCGGATTACACGGAATTTGAAGTAAAATGGACATGATAAATATTTTAGCGACTATTTTTTTTTTTCATTAATACACATCTTTTCCTTCAGCTTAATTTTATTTCAACACTACATAATGTATATGTATGTAGATCTAAGTTTTCGACCTACGAACTGAGATAGTGTTAACAAAACAAAACATCTTTGTGATTAAAACTCAAAATTTACTGTAAATTACTGTACAAAACAAACCACGGTACATTAATGTTATAATGTAAAAATTAAGAATTTTAAACACGAAATATGTAAACGTTAAATTCTGAACAGGACTATAAAATGAAACAATGTAAGCACGTAATGAAAACAAGAATAATATTTTTAGACTCACTGAAAAAAGTCCGTTATGTTTTTTTGCTTTAAAGAAGACCGACGTCGTTTTGCCGTACGATCTTGTAGGCGCTTCAAGGTCAGTAGTCAAACCCTCTCTTTGAATTATTTTCGTACTTACCGCTCGCTAAATTAAATTTTCTAGTTTACTAAATTTTAATTACTTTTTAAAATCCCATCCGGATGTCCGGATTAGCGGGACTCTACTGTATTCAGATCTTAGCTCTCAAACTACTAGATCTTACTTTTTCCCGAAGGGGTCCGAATACATTTTTGCCATCTGAGTCGATGTATTGGAAACTTATGAAACAAATTAATGAAAACTTGTCGGTGAATCATCTGTTATGTATTGGTATTACTTCAGCACGAATTAATCTATTACGTTTTTGCTCGTCCTCCAAAGCCCAATTGACCGTTTGAGCTAAAACTTAATATTTGACTTAGTGACTTATGAATTCTCATACAAAAACTCCCGTAGTAGAGTCAGGCTCATTTCGATCAGAGTGACGAAAGAGCGCTCTGGTAGTAGGCGATATGACCTCATAGTTAAAGCTCGAGCATGAGTCATTACAACTAACTATTCGGGAGACCGTAAGGCCTATTAAGTGTAGTTTATCTGCCATCTTTTACTATTGAAATTTTTATTTAAGAATAAATTATTTAACATTCATTGTTTTATGTTTGCAGTGCAAGAAATATGTGGACGATTAGGCCTCCATGAGATTATGAGAAAAGAAATGATGTCTTCGATGGAAAATGCAGTAATTGATGTTATGCTCAAAGATTCAAATTTGAACGAAAAACATGATCAAAAAAGTAATGAGGGTCATGCCCGGCCATCAAATGATATAAACGAAAAATTGGGTGCCGTTTTAAACGGTATTAAACAGACCAAAATAAAAAATGAACAAGTTGCTTTTCAAAATCCAAAAAATAAAGCGAAGGGTAGAAATATTAAGAGTTTAGTTTGTAATAAACGGAAAAAACAATCTGAGAGCGATGATGAAGGGGATAATAATGACAAAAATTGCAAAAATCGCTACAATAAACTAAAAACTAGTAAAAGTAGTGGGAGTAAACATGAAAAAAATAGTGTTATATCCAAAACAAAATGTAGCGATGATGGTGACAGCGATGAGGATTTAGTGTCGCAAGTTTTGTCTGAGTACCTAAAGGAAAAAGGTTCTAAAAACATCAATCAATCAAAAATTGATGAGGACTCTGAAAG
This sequence comes from Aradus depressus, assembly GCA_963662175.1. Taxonomy (NCBI): domain Eukaryota; kingdom Metazoa; phylum Arthropoda; class Insecta; order Hemiptera; family Aradidae; genus Aradus; species Aradus depressus. The sequence continues at coordinate 3,776,412 of OY759224.1, forward strand.
TGATGACGACCTACTTGGTATTATGTGCCAAAAAAAGGGTAGTAATGCAAAAAAAGAATCTAAAACAATTTTTTCGAAATCAGTTGAGAATCGTTCGAATAAGTCTGAAATTAGTCCCTGTTCAAATGGTACTAAACATTTGAATTTTGATTTTTTAAAGAATGATGTTGCTAGTTATGAAAGTATTTTTGACAAAAATAAGTCGAGCCAAAATGAAATGGTACATAATTCGCATGTAAATGGAAAAATGGAAAGTTTAAATAAAACAAACGTTTCTTTGGATACAAAATTTGAAGAAAATTCTCAAAAAACTGAAAATAAGATCATTTCTGCTGATCATATTCTTAAATTAACGCAGGAAAGTAAATTGAGCCAAACCGAAATAGGACATAGCTCGTCTTCTACGTCTAGTGCAAAAGTTTTAAATAAAAGAAAAATTGATATGTATACAGAATTTCAAGAAAAGTTTGAAAAAAATAAAATATCGACTAACAGTTGTGATAATTTGACCGGAAAAGATATATATGATTTAGATAAATTTAAACTCAGCCAAAGTGAAACCAAGCAGTGTTTATCTAACTCTCAACAGAAAATATTAAACAAGATTGAAGTAGATATTGATATAAAAAGCAGAAATGTAGAAGAAAAGAAGAAAATATCATTAAATACCTCCAGTAAATTGGCAAAATTTATGTTTATCAGTAAAAAAACTGATGGCGAAACTTCAAATGGTAAGGGACAAAATTGCGAAAATATCTCTACTTCATCGGATTGTAGCTTTAGTTTTTGTGAGTTGGGTCCACTTAAAATGAACCTTTGTCAAATTAATTCTGAGAAGGCACTTTCTGTGTTAGAACAAAATGGTACTGAAGTTGATTTCACGAAAACAAACAGAAATACACAAGAAATTAACAAAAACTCCTCCAATTTTTCGTTAGTTGGAAACATTTGTTTAGACTCAAAGCGTAAGTCCGCTAGTAAGTGTAAGTCGTCCAGTCCTCTTCAAATTAACTTTCCTTCTCTTGTTAATTCTCAAGAGATATTTTCAATATCAGACAAAAGTGATGACGAGTTTGATGATATTGATTTTAACGGAACGGAAAATAAAATAAAAATAAACAATAATTCTTGTCTAAATTCAAATTCAAAAATAGATACCAGATGTAGCAGTGGCTTAGTTAACCCTAAACTTGCTTCACTCAGCTCTCAAATCAAATCTCAGTCAGTGTTTTCTATATCGGGAAAAAGTGATGAAGAGTTGGATGATATTGATTTCGATTTATGAAGTTAAATCTTTCAGGAATAAACATATATATATACCTGAAAGATTTAATTTAACCATATTTATGGGGAAAATAAATTATTGGTTAGTTCAAGCATTAAACCATAAAGATTTTTGAACCAGTATAAACAACATTTAAGTAGAAAATTTGTTTATTTCTTGTAAAATTTTTGTCATCAGGTGTTTCTTTCCAAAAATTAATTATGTTTTCAAATTTATTATGAACGCTTCAAGTTTGTTATTGTAGATATTATTTAGTGTTTTTGTAAATATTTTGTAATATTACTGTAATTGAAGGAAATTAAAAAAAAAAAATTGGAAGAAAAGTACATTTTATGATTGTAATAATAAAAATACTTCATCATGTATATCTGAGTATGTATATCTGGCTAATATGTATGTCTCATGAGGCCATAAAAAAATAAGTATATATTAAATTAAGCCTCTTTTGTATGTGTATAATCTCTATTCATAGTTTTTAATAAAGAATTATATTTTACCCTAGAAATACATACATTTATTTTTCCTTTTTCAAATAAAAATTTTATTAATAGACTGGTTTTATTGAGCTGAGTTTACGAAGCTCTTTCTTAGGCGACTCATGTATTTTGTTGTACTCGTACTCCTCCTAAACCCCTTTACCGATCACATTGAAATTTGCCACGATGGTAGTGGACACGATGACGATGGTTTACTACTAAAAATATCTGAAATCCACTGGAGGAATAATCACCGAAAAACGAAATCCCCATTGAAATCAATTGAAAGACAAAATTCTCGCGCAAAATAGAATTTTTCGACTTCAAATGTAAAAATCCGGGGGAAGCCCTTTTCGGTTTACCATCGGACACCACCCTTTTTGTGCCGTTTTTTTAGTGTTCTAACGTACAAACCTCGACTTTTTTTTCAATAAAAATATTCACAGCTGTTGTCTACAAAAAGGCTAGAAAAAAATCCATTGAATTCAATTGAAATCTATTTAAAGTAGGGCCATCTAAAAAGGACACCCTGTATATAGAAGAGTATATAAGAGCGCTCTTTGGTCGCTCTGGTAGTAGGCGATATGACCTCATAGTTAAAGCCCGAGCATGAGCCACAAATATAACGATTATTGTTGGTCTCTCGCATACTTTATTTCCGTTCCTTGTTATAGTTTCGTGGCCTGACTCAGGAACAGAAGCATTCTTCCCCCTGTGTCTATATTTTCCATCAATCTATCGTAGGGGCTCCAGAACATGGCGCGCCGAACTGGGACCCCGGCATATGCCATGAGAGGCGCTCTTCTTCAGTACATTATTTTTATTAACATTTTATTTTACAGATAGTTGTCACAACTGTATAAATACATTGTATATACAACATGCAAATATACATAAAATATGTAATAAATATGTACAAAAATAGACAAAATATACATATTTTTTAAAAGTTTGTTTTATTTATTCATCATAAGTTTCCAGAATATATTCGCGTTTCGCAACCTGTGTGAGTTGACAATACAATCAGACATCAGCATTTACTAATATCGTAACGTAAGAATATGTTGCTTGGAACACCTGTAAACAATAAACATAATATATATATTGAAACTTATTTTTTAAATTTATTCTTTATTTTGAATATTCACAATGGGTATAAACAAACCATAAGTAAATTTGATGAACGATACATTAAACAAAATGAAATAAAAAGAAGAAAATAATGATAAATAAAATAAAAATAAAATATATACATATATATATAATATATATTTTTTGTTTTATTATTCTTATTTCAAATATATATATATATATATATATATATATATATATATATATATATATATATATATATATATCGAGACCCAACCGGCAATCAGGTACCTGGGAGTAATGCTGGATCAGAGGCTCACTTTTAGGGAGCACCTCAAATACGTGGGAGCGAAGGCCGCCAGGACATCGGCGGCGATTTCGAGAATTCTGCCCAACGTCGGTGGCCCTAGGCAGAGCAGGAGAAGACTGCTGGCAGGAGTCAGCACATCCATCCTTCTGCACGGGGCCCCGACATGGGCAGATGCAACGAGGATTCCCTCATACCTGAGGCTGATCGCCCCCGCTCACAGGCGAAGCGCACTGAGAGTCGCATGCGCCTACCGAACAGTTTCTGGCGACGCTGCCTATGTAATTGCTGGGCTGCCCCCCATTGACCTCTTGGCACGGGAACGTACGCGACACTTCACAAGGAAACAAGACCCGGTTCAGGTGGAAGAGGTGGTGCAGCGCTTCGACCACAGGGGAAACCGGGTCTTCTATCAGGACGCGGGGGCCAGCCCTGGTCCAGCAGAGCCAGAGAGGGCCAGGACAATTAGGGAGTGGTAGGAAGAATGGGACAAGTCCACAAAGGGACGGTGGACCCATCGGCTCATCCCTCGAGTCGAGCCTTGGCTCACCAGAAAGCATGGGGAGGAGAATTGCCACCTCACCCAGGTACTCAAGGGACACGGTGGGTTCCGGGGGTACCTCCACAAAATCGGGGCAGCAACAACACCAGACTGCCCCGCGTGCCTTGGTGAGACGGAGTCGGCGGAGCATGTCCTCCTCAAATGCCCCAGATTTGAGGAGGGAAGGAAAAATCTGGAGTGCAGCATGGGCGCCCCGCTGACTGCTACCAGTTACGTGGACGCTATGCTGCGCTCCCAGGAGTCGTGGGATGAAGGCTGCGATTTTGCAGCGCTCATCATGGGTGGGTTGGCCCTTCAGGAGAGGGCTGACAAGGAACAGTAGCGGTAATAAAACAGAACAAGGGGCGTTACCAGCCACCCTTCCTCCCTTCCGCGAAGTAATGACAGACCGTCAGTTCCGCGAAAGGGAATCAGGATCGGCAAGGAGGGGGTTTTAGTGGGTATGGTGATGGTGAATCATCTCGAGTCCCACACTATCCAGGGCTACCTTCCCTGGATGTGCGTCACAGCATTTCCCCCTCCAATGCAAAAAAAAAAAAAAAAAAAAATTTGAAATAATAATAATAATAAAACAAAAAATAAATAAATACAAAAAAATAAAATAATAATAAATAAAAATATATACATCGATAACATATGGTTATGTACAAAATAATAGCCAAAAAAAAAAATATATATGAGGCCCCTAGATTCAAAACCGGACTTTTGAAAAAAAAAAAATTTTTCAGGCAGTACAAAAAACTTTTCACTATGCTAACAAGAAAATTTTTGAACGGCTAGCTATTTGTATATATAGCTACATAGCTATTTGTACATAATAACCCCAAGTTTCGTATTTTTTAATTGATCTAGTAATTAATTATGGCTAATTAAATTTAAAAAATAATTTTAATTTTTTTGCAAAAGCTGTTTTGAATCTAGGGGCCCTAATGGAGGCAGGGAGGCCGCGGGGGCTCGAGTGATCCCCTGCCCTCTTGCCCCGCCAATCACTATCCAGCAATGGGGGCAGTCCAAGAAGGAGGAGAGTTGAAGGTAAGAGGATTACATGAGGGGAGAAGCTGGTCATCACCGGCACTCCCTAAATATTTTTGCTAGATGACAGTAGCAGGTCTCTCGGCCAGCGCCGCCTCAGTCTTCGGGGGGTATATCTGGATGGAATGGGATGACAAGAGTGAAACTTATTAAAGATAAAAAGTATATATATATATATATATATATATATAATTGTTCCTTACCAGAGAAAGACGTTCCATGTTGAAGTCTATAATGTTCCTGTAGTGGAGACGTAAGGGTGTCGAGGCCTGGCTCATCAGCAACAGAAGCATTCTTCTCTCCTTCGTCTCCATTCTGTACCACTTATTCTGATAGGCGCTTTCATATATTTTTTCACTCTGTAAAAAATGTTTTTAAAAACAATAAGTACACTTATACGGTGCAGAACAAGTAAATTTAAAGCATTGCACACTAAAAAAAACTGCATTAATTCAAATAAATACACGTGTTGTATTAAAGCATCAAAAGTGAAAGGTGCGCACAAGCATGCGCAGTCTGCTCAGAGGGCGTCAAGAATGTTACAATTTTTCGTTTGCGTTTTGGAGGGGAAAGACTGTGCATTTACCTCAAAAAGTTCTGCTATAACTAACAAGGAGAGGATACGATGTCGGGGTCACGGATTTTGATCAAACTTTTTTTGCATGTTCTAGGTCGAAAATAAGAAGACATGTGTCTCACCGTTCGTTCCAAAGGGCCTTGGTTTGGTCGCAACTAACTTCTAAAAATTTCATTTTGGCCATTTTTCGTAATTTTTTTTCTCGGCATGTGTTTTACCGAATGTGAGGTTCTCGATGTCTTTTTTTTTTGTTTTTTGCCCAGATTTCAGAAAAAACTATTTTTGCGTTGATTTGAGCAGTGAAATTGATAAAAAATTTTAAAAAACTTTTTTTTCTAAGATGATCGGGAAAATTGTTTTCATGAAAACTAATTTAAAATTCGTGTTTCCCATGTCAAAAAACCATTGAATACAGATTTTGGTTCAAATCAAAAAATATCGATCGTCGACCACAGCAACAGATAATTATTTGATTTCTTTATTTGATTATATAATAAACGTGTTAGGCCCTCTATTCCCCGCCGATTGGGCGGACGGGTGTCATGGCCTCCATCGGCCGGTTCATTTCGGTTATATTGTTCTGACTGAAATGAAAACATTATTGGAAGGCCGGTTCATTTCGGTTATATTGTTCTGACTGAAATGAAAACATGATCACAGGTTAGATTATTTCTTTATTGATAGTAGTTTAATTACAAATTCTATTTTTCCAAAATGGCTGCTACCCGGAAGTGCTTACTCGAGAAGAACCATCCTGCTTCGCTAAAAACACCTACGGAAGGGTCAGCATTTTATTCAGCCCATGCCCTTAGGTTTTTCATCTAGAGGTAAAACAACTTTGAGCACTCCAACCTTCCTACATTTTCACCAAGGGTTAGGGGTCTTTAACGAGTACCTGACATCGTGCGAGCATCGCTTAACGTCCCATCCGAATTAGGGCGTGCTTAAACTCGGCCGGGATTCGAACCCGCGATCTTGAGCTCAATTAGCAAGCACGCTTACCACTGAGCTACCGGCGTACTAATGGCTCACAATATTAATAACTCTGTTAACGGTCGCTGACTTACCTCCAACCTAAGCTGCTGACCTGCCAGGCAGACTATACATGGAGAGAGAAACAGAACTGTTAAGAAAGTCATTACTATAAAAAATTGAGGATCTCTTGTTGTTATTGTCTGAAAAAAAAAATTGTTTACATTCTGAATATAGGCTATAGTTATTAATTAATTTATATGATAATTGGACAGAATAATCTAAATAAAATATTAAATCACTTACATACAAGGCGTGGTAGGATCGAATACTTATTTGTAAGGCCCAGAGAACAGCTTCAAAAAGTAAGTTTGCTGAGAAGAAATTATTGATATCACGGATTAATCTGTGGATACATTGGTATAACTGCATTGGATATTAGTATTAGTGTATATCGATTGTATTAAAATGCAATCTTGCATGTATAGATGCAGCTTAAAGAAGCAATGATGCAATTTCAGTAAGTAACGAAGTAGAAAAATAATTACAATAAGATTAATAATGTTTCGTCATCTCATCAGACTTCATTTGTTCTGCGTTACGCCGGAAACTTGTATGTCATCAGACTTCATTTGTTCTGCGTTACGCCGGAAACTTGTATGTCATCAGACTTCATTTGTTCTGCGTTACGCCGGAAACTTGTATGTCATCAGACTTCATTTGTTCTGCGTTACGCCGGAAACTTGTATGCCAGTTTCCCTCCCAAATATTTTTATTAAGTAAAATGAATATTGAAAACTTGTATTAAAACTTCATTCACTTATAAATAATTCTACAAAAATAATAAAATTAAGGCTTACTATTTTTATATGATTCTTCTGAAATAAGGTAGGTTTTTCACACATACAAGATTGTGTTCCAACAGTTATTTCACAAAATGTTGTCGAAAATATCATATACTTACTTGATAAGCTTCTGATGAAGTAGTACACAGTCCTTTACTTCTAGTTGGTTAGATTCAAGCATAAGACTTAGGAGTCGCATCTGTCCGGAGGCTTGCAAGCATACTGAGTACAATATGGCATAGACAAAACCGAACATCATGGATGCAATATACATTTCAAATGCCTGAAAATTCATATTTCCACCATTATTTGGTAACTTTAGATATTAATAATTTTTGTTGTTATTTAATTTATTTATATTTTTAATAGTACTACCGCCTCAGACGTATTAGTTAGTTCTATGTGGTGAGAAAGGAGTACACCAAATAAATAAACACAGTATGAGGAAAATGGAGAAAATGCAATTTATTTATTAGTCATGACCATATAATATACTGTAATAATATAATATATTGAGGGCTCCGGTAGCTCAGTGGTATGCGTGCTTGCCTTTTAAGCTCAAGGTCATGGGTTCGAAACCCGGCTGAGGCTCTTAATTTATTTAATCTGAAAGGTAAAATAAACTTAAGCCCGCCGTCCTACGGATGGGACGTTAAGCGATGGTTCCTGTACGATGTCAGGTACTCCGTTAAAGACCCCTATCCTAGGTGAATAAAAATTTGGGGTAGGCAAAATTTAGGACTCCCACAATAGAGTCAAGCTCTTCTCCACCAGAGTGACGAAAGAGCGCTCTGGTAGTTAAAGCCCGGGCATGAGTCATAATAACTAACTATAATATACTGGTGTGAGAAGTGGGATTGGAGCCCGCATCTCAAGCAGGACGAGCTATCTTGCGGGAGGCGTGTCCTAAAACTAAGGCAAACTGAGCCCTAAATATCCATGGTCGATATTTTATATACTTTTCATGTCAGGATTAGCGACATTTTTCATCCAAAATCCACTTGGGAGCAAAATACATAAAAACGTGGATGTTACATTTCGTCCTCCCCCCTTATCTAACCAAATTGCCATCAACAATTTTGAACTAAAGAAACTTAAATAAATAACACAAAATTATTTTTTATAATACTGTCTATTCCACAAAACATTGGTTTCTGTATTACACCATTATTAGGTCGGTAGATAAGAGTTCAAAATCGCGGGTACGAAACCCCAGCGCAGCCCTTATGTTTTTTTTATCTGGAGGATGAAAATACTTGAGCACGCTTTTCTTCGGATTGGAGATTAAGCGATGGTCTTGAGCTTGTATAATGTCAGTCGTTAAAGACCCTTTCCCCAAATGAATAACAATTTAAGGAAGGCAAAATTTAAACCACCTATTGTAGAGTCGGGCTCATGTCCACCAGAAAGGCGAAAGAGCGCTTTGGTAGTAGGCGATATGAGCTGAACTTGACGATGGTATAATGCCACATTCTCTTGAGCGACTCTGCTTCCTTTAACAACTGTACTCGACATTCATAAATATTTCTCCTAAAGTTACACATCTCAATACTCTCGATATATTCTTGGCTGTGATATACACTCACTTCTACAACTCACATGTTTGAAACTAGTTTTTAAAATATTACATCCCAACAAATACCTATTGCCTCCTTATCTCTTAAACTAGTTTCTCTTCGCACCCAACAAAAGATTCTTCCTCTTACGACAGTGTCACACAAACCATAAGTCTTACTATTTTTCCTATCTTCTTGCTGGAGCAAGAGTTTGGAATGTTCAGCGCTACAGTGGTCATCTCTCTAAATTCTTCTTAACTTTTCCTTCCTATCATTTTCTTCCACTTTCTTTCCTTTCTTAATTTTATTCGAATTATATATATATATACTAAATTAGATATTTTTATTATACTCACAATATTGTAAATCTAAACTTATGTTTTAGTAGAATAGACAATATTTCAAAAAATAAGTTTAATTATTTATCTATTTATAACAAGTTTCTACAATAAGTCCACGTTTCTCAACATGTAAGTTGTAAAGAGACCATGGCTGCGGAGCTCCGGCACGACGTCGTTCAGCACAGTACTAGATATGTAGAACAGAAGACAAAAAAAACACTTTATAAAATACTGACTTCTGTTTTGTCTCCAGCTAAAATAATTTTACTAGGCACATTATCCTCACACCGACATTTTGTTTCTATTTTTTTTTTTTTTGTTTTCATTTTGTTAATTTTTGCAACAAATTGTTTACTTCAACAAATGAAGGATTTACCTGATAGGTGCATATTGTGTAATACCACTCTTCTGGGAATGGATCGTACAGGAGATAGATTGTCTTACTTTTGCCCGTCTCCAAGAATATGTTGTTGATGATGATTATAACGATACTGAAGGGTACAACAAACACCATAGCAACCAGTATGTTTCTTATAGCATTCGATGTATCTCTTCTGTCAACAGAAAAAAAATATACTTACTTCACCTAATAATTATATCCCCGCCCTTTTTCTTATTATTATATACATTATTTTCTATTAATTTAATTTTATTATTTTAAAATTATAATTAGTTTTTATTAGTTTCAGTAATATATAAATTTTAATATTTTAAATATAGTAGATTAACATCTTAGAATAAGTAAACTGAAAAAACCGTCCATGTTTATTTTGGATCTATTGTCTTAATAATGTAAATACACTTCGTCATTCTCCGTTTCCATGGAAAGAGTTCCACTAATCACAGACAGACCGTCCGATATCTGGGCAAGTATTGAATCGATATTAGTGAAACTGATAATAAAATTTTAAATATAAGAATATATAATTGTTTTTAATGTGGATTCTGCGGATATTTATCTAAATTTTATTTAATTTCCTTTTTATTTATTGTTATTAATTTTCAATTATTTTTCATTTTAATTATAGTATATATCGTCGGTCTAAACGTGAAACCTCATATGTGCAAAAAGCCAACTTTACAGGAGAGACAAAAAACTTATTAAAAAAATATTGTTTATAGGAAACCTCAATTTTTTTCGACAATTGTATTAAGTGAGATGTACAATCAGTAACAAAAATTTTCGGACAATTTATAATTTTGTTTTTCTTTTGCAGTTACACATAGTTATATGGCAAAATATTTAATTCAAGCAAAGTTTTAAATTTCGAGATCATCAATCATTTCAAAACGCCGTAAAACAATTAATTAAACATTTACAGCTAATAGGAAATTTTGCATTAATAATTGAAGACAAGAAATTCACGTAACAAAATTTTCTGGACACCTGTTGTTTGTTTTGTAAACAAATGCGACTCTGATCATGATCTTTAATCCCTTCTCAACCAACCGCTAATACCGAACAAATGAAATGTGTTTATATCCTTCTATTACTGCATTCAGTAGTTATTTGTATTTCCTGCTGTCAAGATGGGTCGAACATCTTTTGAAGTTCAACAGATAATAATTTTTAATTATGAAAAAGGATTAAGTGTCCGCAAAATCGGTGGTATGGTAGGCCGAAGTAAAAGCACCGTAGCCGATGTAATTCGAAGGTATAAGCACGAGGATCGGATAGATTTGAAATCTTCCTCTGGCCGTCCAAGAGTATTAAACGACCGAGAAAGGTGTAGCGTTGTCCGGAAAATTAAAAACAAGCCCTCGAGGAGTGCACCTCAGATCGTCGCCGAGGTATACAGAGAAACGGGAAAGAAAGTTCACCCACAAAATGTTCGAAGAATTCTAAAAGAAGCAGGATATAATGGGAGAGTACCAAAAACCGTTTGTGAGTGAAAAAAATATAAAAAAAAGATTGAGCTTCGCAAAAGAGTTCCAGAATCATTCAGAAATTTTTTGGAGTAATGTCATTCATCTGCGAGGTAAAATAAACTTAAGCACTCCGTCCTTCGGATGGGATGTTAAGCGATGGTCATGAGCCTGTACGATGTCAGGTCAAAGCGTTTGAGCTCTCACATAAACACACGCATGCAATTGATCTCTGATGTTCACACGATTACAAAATTTTTAGTACATATTATTATGTATACATATATTATATGTATAGGGAAGTAAACAAAAGTAAAGTAATAGTATATGTATACATATATTACATGGAAGTAAACGGACATGATCTGGAAACATTTATTTGTCGAAATATCGGAGAAAAAACGTTTAAATTAGAAAAAATGGGTACTTAGTTTCTTTAGAGGGAAGGTGGAGGGGATAGAGTAGGGGGAAGGGACGGTTTCTGCCGAGGGTCAGCGCTGCTGTCGCTCTCTTCCAACGTCATATCACAAAAATCTAGTTTTCTGACATTACATGACCTGAGATTTCTTTTTATGTTGTGAAGAGTTACCAGATACAAGAATATTTTATTATTGCGGTTTGTTCTATTGCAAGCAAATACTTTTGAATGTAAGTTTAATATATTTAGTCCCGACAGTCGCGACAAAATTTGGAGAAGGCGTAATGAGGAGCTGAATCCAAAAAAAATTTTTTATTTTTTTTTTTATTTTTTTATTTATATATTTACAACGGCATAATAACATTTGCCATTAGCAATTGTGATAAATAGAGCAGTGTCAGGTGCGTGGCTGTACTGCTGAGGTACGTGACCGAAGAGGAGTCCAGGCTAGTCCTGGAGCAGGTCCCTCTGCCATATCCGCTTGAGGCGTCGTGGTGGATTTGTGGGGAGAATGTTTGTAGATAATTCTTGTATAAGTGGATTGGCGTGATGATGGGGTTTGTCGTGAAAATTTTGATATCGTGTCTTGATAACAGAAGGTACAAATGGGATATTGAGGTCATTATGTAATGTGAGGTTGGAAACGTAAAATGGTGCATTGGCAATGTTGCGTAGTATGATGGATTGTATTGACTGAAGGCGTTGTATGTTTGATTTTTTGGCTGATCCCCATATCTCGATGCCGTAAGTCCAGATGGGTTTTAGTATAGTGTTGTAAATGTGAAGTTTGTTTTCAAGCGATAATGTCGATCGTCGTCCGATGATGGATTTCAGTCGTCCAAATCGTCTTTTGAGGTCTGTGCGTTTCAGTCTAATATGAGTTGTCCAAGTTAAACGTCTGTCTAAATGAAGTCCTAGATATCGTACAGTGTCGGATGCAGGAATGGGCTGGTTGTTAATGTAAACTGGTGGACAAGTGTTGTGTCTGAGGGTAAATGTGGTTTGCAGAGATTTGTCTCCATTAATTTTTATTCTCCATTTGTTGGCCCAATCTGTTAGCTGGTGTAAATGTTCCTGTAAGTGTGAGCTTGCTTGTGTTGGGTCTGAGTGTGTTGAGAGAATGGCTGTGTCGTCTGCGTACGTAGCGAGTAGTGTGTTTTCGTGTTGTGGAATGTGTGATGTGTAGAGAGAGAAGAGTAGGGGACTGAGGGAACTTCCTTGGGGGACTCCAGCTTTGACCTCCAAAAAATGCGATGAAAAAGATCCCTCAGACACCCTAAAGTTTCTGTTCTCTAAGAATGACTTAAGTATTAAATAATATGTGTGAGGAAGGTGAGTTTTAAGTGTGTATAGCAAGCCTGGGTGCCAGACACGATCAAACGCTTTTTCAATGTCCAGAAATACGCCTGTGCAAAACTCTTTTCTTTCAAAGCTAGTGGCGATGTAATCGACCAAACGATGGCACTGGTGTATTGTCGAATGTCTTTGTCGAAAGCCAAATTGATGGTCTGGGAGAAGGTTGGCTTGTGCAGTGATGTAGGTTAGTCTGTCCAGACTTAGTTTCTTTAGAGGGAAGGTGGAGGGGATAGAGTAGGGGGAAGGGACGGTTTCTGCCGAGGGTCAGCGCTGCTGTCGCTCTCTTCCAACGTCATATCACAAAAATCTAGTTTTCTGACATTACATGACCTGAGATTTCTTTTTATGTTGTGAAGAGTTACAAGATACAAGAATATTTTATTATTGCGGTTTGTTCTATTGCAAGCAAATACTTTTGAATGTAAGTTTAATATATTTAGTCCCGACAGTCGCGACAAAATTTGGAGAAGGCGTAATGAGGGTCTGAATCCAAAAAATTTAAAACCAATAGTAAAACATGGGGGTGGCTCAGTGATGGTGTGGGGGTGTATGGCGTCTAGTGGAATTGGTGAACTGGTTTTCATTGAAACCACCATGACTGGAAAAGTTTATGCCGAATTACTAAGGAGCAATTTGAAAAAGAGTGCTGAAAAACTTGGGATTTTACGGACTTTTCATTTTTACCAAGACAACGATCCGAAACACACCTGTGAATTGGTACGTACTTGGCTTTTGTATAACTGCCCTAAAGTTATGAAACCCCCCCCAATCGCCCGATCTCAACCCAATTGAACACGTATGGGGTGAGCTCGACAGGAAAATTCGATTAACACCCATTGCTTCAAAAAACGAATTGAAACAAAAGTTATTAGAAGAGTGGGGTAAAATATCTCCAAATTTCACCAAAAAATTAGTTTCATCATCAATGCCGAATCGAATGAAAGATGTTATTACACAAAAAGGGTACCCAACCAAATATTAATTAACATTATGGTTTTTGAATTTGTGAAATCGTAAAAAAAACATTGAATTTATTTATAGTTGTTTACATTTTTGTCCGAAAATTTTTGTTACCTACATTACTTGTTATAAAATTTATTAAATTAAAATATTTATTTGTTCTAATCAAAGCTGTTTTTCCTTTATCCTAACCCACTTTTGAATTCTTATTCTTGATTGAAAAATGGCTTTAATTATTTTTTTAAATTATTTTTTATTACTTTTGCATTTAATTATTATAATTTTTTATTGAAAAATCAAACCGTCCGAACATTTTTGTTACTGACTGTAGGTATATGCATGCCATGAATTGTTTATAGGCTAGTTTGCAAATCCAAGTAAAGAATTAACGTATTTGACAGAGTTACCAGGTTTCACCAGAATTTCATTCCCATTTCTTTTGCAAAATATGGTTCTTCAAACCGTATTTCATGGTTTTTTCGTTTTATGTCGTATACGAGGTCCCACTAGATCAATAGAGTTTTTTTTTTCTTGGTTTTTGGTAAAAAAAAACTATTTTCGGGAAAATATCGCTTACGAGGTATCACGTATAAGCCGACGATATATTTTTTTTTATAGGATTTGTAATTTTTATTTATTTTTTATTGTATTATATTGTTTTTTATATATATTTGTGTAAAGCATCTCGTATCCTGCTGGTCCAAATAAATGTTGTTGTAATTATGTTTTCTTATTGTAATAAATATATGTTCTTTAGAACTAAAGTTTTTATTTGTTGTTCTTTCGCAGAGATAATGTAAATAAACAATAAACGAAACCATTATACAATAGCTCAGTTGTCTGTCTGTCTGAGCAGTTTAACTAAGAAACACAATATTATGGAATCACAAACATAAAATTTTATGTCGATGTATTCATTCTATCTTAAGTTTTGTTGCTACAAAAAGTTTTTTTTTACAATTTTTGGATGAGTCGGATGGAAAACTCGAATTTTGGAAAAGTAAAATTAAAGATTAATAGAGTCGACAGTATCTTTTCAATCTAAAAGGAATTCGATGTGTAAATGAAAACTCAATATTTGGCCAACGTTTCGGAAACTATTTATTTTCTTCTTCAGGGCCAAGTCATTATAACGCCCTGAAGAAGGAAATAAATAGTTTCCAAAACGTTGGACAAATATTGAGTTTTCATTTACACGACAGAACCTCGAATTCCTTCTACATTGAAAAGATACTGTCGACTCTATTAATCTTTAAATTGTTTAACATTCGTTTGTTTTATATTTGCAGTGCAAGAAATATGTGGACCATTAGGCCTCCATGAGATTATGAGAAAAGAAATGATGTCCTCGATGGAAAATGCAGTACTTGATGTTATGCTCAAAGATTCAAATTTGAACGAAAAACATGATCAAAAAAGTAATGAGGGTTATGCCCGGGCACCAAATGATATAAACAAAAAATTGGGAGCCGTTTTAAACTGTATTAAACAGACCAAAATAAAAAATGAACAAGTTGCTTTTCAAAATCCAAAAAATAAAGCGAAGGGTAGGAATATTAAAGAGTTTAGTTAGTAAATAAACTTAGTAAAACTTTGGAAGTTCAAATTGATAAAAAAAACTGCAGTAAAATTAAATATGTGCTAATTTAGATCTGATTAGATTTTGGCCGAAATAGAGACTATTTTAGTTCTGGGCTTAAGTGCATTGTAGAGAAAACTGAAAGACATGTGTGATATTAAATACGTTCTTCGAAGCTCGCCCTTTTTGTCAGATAACGGTTAGTCCTATCGAAGAAATGGTTCTTAGCAAAAATGTTTCGTATTAAATTTCCAACTGAGGAACAAAGTTATAGCGCCCCATCCAAAATATATTTGATGTGGCCATAACAGGATTTTCTTATACAATATATACTACTGAATAAAACACTTAAAACAAGTCAAAAATTCCACTATATTTATATAAAATACACAATATATTTCGATGGTTAGAGCATTGTCAAGTGTACAGGATACAGACTTGTCGACATTATTATATATAAGACTCGTCATAAGTCTGTATCCTGTACACTTGACAATGCTCTAACCAGCGAAATATATTGTGTATTTTATATAAATATAGTGGAATTTTTGACTTGTTCTAAGTGTTTATTCAGTAGTATTTACAATGAACTTCCACAAGATCTCTGGCGAAAACATCTTTAATATACAATATATGTTTTTACGTATCATTCTGTCTCTCCCTGATCCATCTCAAAATCACAGTCAGTCACTCTCAGAATTACGCAAAGCAATGAAGTGTGAGCTTATAGAAATAAAAGACGTTGTCTTCCCACTGTTTTATTTATACCAGAACCGGTTTTCGACGCAACAGCGTCATCATCAGTGGTTCGTCCAACCACACAGCACAGCGGTTGGAAGATAACCACTGATGATGACGCTGTTGCGTCGAAAACCGGTTCTGGTATAAATAAAACAGTGGGAAGACAACGTCTTTTATTTCTATTAGAAATCTAGTCCCACAACATCTTACTATCACATATGAAGTGTGAGCTTTGTTATACAGCCATTTTAGAAAAATAAACATTTAGTATTTGAAGATTATTATTGCAAATTTGATATTTCTTAAATATATAATTTTTCTATTTCCCGATTTTTTTATTGTTTTACTTACTTTACATTCAGAAGATGTTCTTCGAATTTCCCAATACTCTTGGCTTCAGTCCACATCTCTGTGAGTTGTTTTATGAGACCTTTGAACTCGTCTTGTCGGTACTGCAACGTGAGGCCCTTGGCAGCAAGATGAACAGCTGTGATGAACCACTGTATTGAGTCCGTTCTGTCAGTAAAGGGATGATCTCCTATTGCATATAGCCCTGTCACTAGGATATTGTTGATATAATACAATAGGACTGCGACGAAGGCTGTTCTGAAGTATGTTCTGGAGCGACCTTCCTGGTAGACCATGCCTCCGTAGAATAGACACTCTTCCAGGACTCTAAACCCACAATCCTCTATTCTATAACAAATAATACAATATAAGAGGTCTTCCTTTATTAACTTATAAATAACCAGTAAAACCATAGATCAATGATATCGCGAATATAACAAAAAAGTATATGCAGTAGACTCTCCATTATCCGGCGCTCGCAAAATAATATCAAATTTGTTAAACTAAAATTAACATTCAATTATTAGATTATGAATTATAAATAGAGCCACGTGTATTTACGAGCACATAATAATTCCGTAACTCACGAATCTTTCATGTATTTTTATTGTACGTACATACATATGTACATTGTATTTATAATGAAGGGAAAGCTAATACAATATTTTATTACTTCACTAATATACTATAAATAAATTATAATAAAAACATAGTTGAAAAACAAACATTTATAAAAAAATGTTTCCTAGAATAGAAAAACAAAGGTACCGTCCCGTCCGTGGCACAATAATATCCTCTTATCGGGAAATGAACACTTAACTAGTAAAGTCAACGTTTAATTTTTTTCCACAGAAACCCTCTCCTCCTATTTACTTTTCTTTACACCAGTTCTCTTTTTCATTTGATTCTCGTAGTGAAAAGAATTGTTGGATCGTTTTTCAGACGTCTTAACACTAAAGAAGTGGTGGGACTATGCAGCACGGAACAGTGTTGTGTTAGCGAAACAAAAGAAAACTACCGATTTTTTTAACAAATAATATTTTTAGAATTTTAGATTTTGTTTTAAATGTGTATGTAATTAAACGCAGATTTCAAAATATTTTTTTAATGCTTGGATAAATATATGTACGTACATATAATAAATCAATGTTCAGTATGTACATATTTGTCAATTTAATAAATGTTATCAACAAAATACATACGTGTTTTATTTCTTAGCTCACCTAAAAACACTTTTTTTTATGCTTTAATTGATATTTTTTTTCTCATTAATTGATTATTTCCGTTATCCGGCGTCACGTCGGTCCCGGCAACGCCGGATAAGGGAGAGTCTACTGTAGTTAGTTATTGTGACTCATGTCCGGGCTTTATCCACGGGGTCATATCGCCTACTATCAGAAATCTCTTTCTTCGCTCTGGTGGACATGAGTAAGACTCTACATTGGGAGTACTACATTTTGCCTACCCAGGTTTAGTTACTTGAGGTAGGGGGTCTTTAACGAGTACCTGACATCGCATAGGCTCGGGACCATCCCTTAACGTCCCATCCAAAGAAAGACAAGCTCAATGTTTTTCCCAAACAACCCTGAAAAAAACCTAAGGGCCCCGGCCGGATTTTGAATCGGCGATCTTGAGCTTAGTAGCTAGAACGCAACTGAGCTACCATCATCCTCCGTAAAAATATTAATGTTCCAGTAAAATTCTTCTTCAACACTTGTCAAGTTTTGGCTACATGTTTAAATGTAGAAGTCGACTAAATAAATATATTCTGCAAAAAGAAGATTCTGATTGACAAAAGGAATAGTTAACATAAAGAACACATGTATTATAGACACTGATGATGGGGTTGCTTCCAGAAACGTTAGTACCTAATTGTTGTTTTTGTGAGAAGGCAAAAAAACAAATGGGAGAAGTGATGCTGTAAGCAGGGCCGTATTTACGCGTAGGCTATCTAGGCTGCAGCCTATGGAACCGCACCACAAAAAAAAACGAGAAGTTAAAAATGTAATGCTAAATTTTAATTTAAATACTGATTTTTGCATATACATAAATCTCAACTTTGTGCTCTTATTTAAATAATAGTTGTTCATATCATAGTTTTAGTTAGTTAATTTTTAAAGGTCTTTATATCAGTTCACTGCATGATCAATCAGTTCTAAGAATTACAATATACAGTAAAGCCAATAAAACAAAATAAGATAATTCAAATATTAGCCTAGACTAGTTGTTCTTAATGATTTTCTGTTCTTTCCATTTTTTTTATCTCATCAATTCATTATATTCTAAATACTGTTTAGTAAAAAAATTTCTACAATTTAATAATAAACTTCAAATGTTTCTTTTTAGGTTTTTAGTAAGTAGTTTGAAAATTTCTCTAAAATGTTATTTTTGCAGGTTAATTTTCAAAAAATACCCCCCCCCCCCCCCCCCCCCCCCCCGGTTCAGTCTAGGGGTCCACAGATCCTAAATAAGGCCCTGTCTGTTATAATATACTATATATGTAATTTATTTATTGATGAGGACTCCCAGAGTAGAGACGGGCTCACATCAACGGAGCGTCGAAAGAACCTGAGAGCCGAAGTGGGAGCATGAGTCAGAAGGACAACCCTACATCATCGTAATGTCCACATCATTCAGCATCCATCCCCGTTTTTCTGAGGGTATATCATCTCTTTCAAGTCACATCTAACACGGTGCTTTTTCTCTCTGGATTTTCGATGGACCAAATAAGCAATGTTTATGAAATCGAACTGCGCCAAAATAAAACTCAAATGTTATTATAATTATTTTTTTCTGCGGAAACAATTCTGTTAATTTTTTTTTTTATTTCCATTCAAAAAGTCTGTCTTACCTTTTCTCAGCCCACATGATCGTCCTCAAACCGTCTCTCCAGTTTGCAATGTTCTAATCGATCTTCTAATAGTTCTGGTTGACATAGGTATAAATTGTATATTATATATTGTGGTTTTTGTAATTAGAACCAAGTATTGTGGTCCACAAAACGTTAATTCATATAATTTGGCCGCTAGATTGCCACACAATGCAACCATTTAGATATTATTACAGAAGAGAATTTTCAATCATCTCTCAGGTATTCATAATAATGAAAACCGATGTATATTCGATTAGTATGACCTTTGGAAACTAACATCATATATTCATTAAATATAGTTTTCCGATGTTTTCAAACTATGCTCAATGTAATTGTATAAAGAAAGATCGAGTTCGTTAAACAGAAAAATCTGACATACTTTTTTCTCATTAATTGATGATTTCCGTTATCCGGCGTCACGTCGATCCCGGCAACGCCGGATAAGGGAGAGTCTACTGTAAATAGTTTTCGAAATGTTGGCCAAAAGTGGAGGTTCTCTCGTCTAAATAACAAACTCAGTAGTTTGTTATTTAGACGAGAGAACCTCCACTTCCCTAAACATTACTTCTATGTTTTGAAATTATATTAGAAAATAATTTTTATTATAAGAAATGTGTATATAAAATTAAAGGTTAGTTTTTTTTATGTTTATTTGTTTAGAAATCTATTTCATGTTACATAAAAGCCTTAGGGACCAATATGTGTGTATGTTAGTTTGAGCGTCACGGGAAAACGGCTCAACATAAGATCGTCCAGCTTAACTTATGTGATATCACAACATTTAGAACGGGAGAAGGGCTTATGGGGGCATAAAACATAAACAATATAAACACAAACATGTAAACAATGTGTGATTCTTCAACGTTTGATCGGATTTTCATGAACTTTCGCATGTAGCATCCTTTGTGGGTGTACGAAACATTAAATTAGTGTTAGTTAATTAGTTTTGAACACTTCATTAAATTTTCATAAAATTTTACACCTCCCTTCTCTAAGAAAGCCGGTTAGAGTTATTAACCAGTTAAATATAATTGAAAAAAAAAAATAAATAAAATTGGGGCAGACAATGTTACTAACCAGATAAATATAATTAGAGTGAGGGCGCCGGTAGCTCAGTGGTATGCTTGCTTGACTTCTGAGCTCAAGGTCGTGGGTTCGTAACCCGACCGAGGCCCTTAGTTTATTTTATCTGGGAGGTAAAATAAACTTAAGCACGCCGTCCTTCGGATGGGACGTTAAGCGATGGTCCCGAGCCTGTACAATGTCAGGTACTCGTTAATGACCCCTAACCTAGATGAATAAAAATTTAGGGTAGGCAAAATTTAGGACTCCCACAGTAGAGTCGGGCTCATGTCCACCAGAGTGACGAAAGAGCGCTCTGGTAGTAGGCGATATGACCTTGTAGTTAAAGCCCGGGCATGATTCATAAAACCTAACCTAACCTATAATTAGAGTAGATAACCTTACTAACCTGCTTACAGTTACTAACAAGTGAATAATAAGTATAAATTAGGGGAGCCATGGTGGCCGTGCGGGCTAGAGCGTAGGGCTTTGGTCTCACCATGGTTTGCGGGTTCGAATCCCGTCCGGGAGTGAGTTTTATTTCGTAGATAGAACTCCCTCCCGGGGCCATGGATGTCTTAAATAATTATACATAACACATTGACATGGCTAATATGCACCGTACATAAAGCCAAAAGAAAAAAAAAAAAAAAAAAAAAAAGTATAAATTATCGAATGTGAAATTTCACTTCCGGAACTTCTGATAAAGGTTAAGTCCTTCATTTATATTACAGATTATTCGGCTGTTATAAATAAAATTTTGATTATGACACTGTTATAAATAAAACAATGTACATATTTCCAAAATAGATGATCCGATTGGCAAAGAAGTCAATAAGCCTTGAGTCATCACTGTGATAAACATTTTGAAAAAAAGAAACATACAAATTGATGCATATTTTCGGAAGTTATCGAGATCGAAATGAAAGAAAATCCCACAGACCGAGATACACTCAAGCACAGCCGCCATCCGGAAAACTATTGTTCTTTACGTTTTGAAGATATGGCAATCAGAACTTTCTTATGCAAGTAAAATGGAGAAAATAAATAAACAAATACATTTTCAATTGCTTTATTACATTCAATAATTGTATTTCTTTATTGTGTGCCTATATAAATAATAAACTTCTTGATCTGGTAATATAACTAATTTTGGTTGTGGAATATTAAATTGTATTTTATAGAATAAAATGAAAAACTAATGAACATCAGCGTTAACTAATAGCATGAGATACGAGTAAGTTGCCTGAAGCATCTGTAAAAAAAATACTTAATATATTATTATACTAAAATATATTAGATGAAATACAGTTAATATATCTATGTCTAAGAAGAAGCGTCCTAACTACATGCTAGCTGGGATGCCCAGCGGTCCTAAGCACTTACTAGCTGGGGTGCCCAGCGGTTCTAACTAAATGCTAGCTGCGATGCCCAGCGGTCGTAAGCACTTACTAGCTGGGGTGCCCAGCGGTTCTAAGCACATAATACCTGGGTGACCAGTGTCGCACGGAAATACTAGCTGTGGCCACCAGCGCTTCAAAGCACTTACTAAATTGGGTGTCCGACGGTGCAAGGCAACATACCGTTGCTTGGAAAAGACTAGCTGTGGTCACCAGCGTTTCTACTAACTTGGAAGTCCGGCGTAGAAAGGTACGTACTAGCAGTGTTGCCCAGCGTTCCTCATACCTTACTAGCTGGTGTAAATACTAGCAAGGATGTTCACCCCTTCGCAATTACTAGCTACGATGACCACCGCTGCTCAGCCTAAACTTTTATTCATACCAAAACAAAAAAAAACATTTTTGCCTTTCTCCGAGATTTGAAGGCCTCATTTCCATGTGAGTGATTGAAAATTGCAACGTCCTGAATGTACAGCCTAGGATTCGCATGAGAGGTATTATGAGAAAATGTCGAAGTTCTCCGGGCAACGCCGGGTAATACTGCTAGTCTAAACAATAATTTTGAGTTGACGTATTGTTAACTCACCTGGGAGAGTCTGACCATATCGAAATCTACAAAGCCCCTGTAGCTGAGACGAAGAGGTTTAGCGGCCTGACGCATCACCAGAGTCAGCGCTTTTCTCTCATCAGGCCCTTTCTCGTACCATCGCCTCTGATAGGCGCTTACATACAGGCGCTCACTCTTCAAATAAAATAATTGAAAATATTACATATAATATATATATATATATATCCTGCAATGTACTCCCCAGCACAAATTAATCAATTACGTTTATGCTCTGACTCCAAGCTGGTAGATTGTTCTGTACCGAGACCGATTTCTGGCGATAGCAGAACCGGAGATTTGAATTTACAAATACTCGGTTCTCAGTTCCAGACCAGGAAAGGGTCCACAGTTCCAAAACCGGACCTGGGCCCACGGTTCCAAAACCGGATCTGGGCCCACGGTTCCAAAACCGGATCTGGGCCCACGGTTCCATATTTTCACAAGCTTTCCGATAGGTTTTTTTAGCGCATACTCCTAAGTTTTCGCACTCTTTCTAAATCTTTGATCTCTTGAACCCATAGCTTCTGTTTTTGCTCTTTGGATGGTCCTTCGATCTCCAAATTTAAGGCTTCACCTCGATTCACAAGTAAGTTTCCACGTTACCTACAAACCTGGTTCTAGACCCGGACTCGGGTCCATGGTTCCAGACACGAATCCGGGCTCAAACTTCTAGGCCCAGACTCCAGGCCAGCCTGGATCCGGGTCTGGAACCTTCAAATGAGGTAAGAGTCAACCAATAAAGAGATCGAAGGTTTAGAGGCAGGGCGGAAACATATATATGAAACAGGCTTTAGCCTCAAATTCAGAGATCGAAAGACCCACAAAAGAGCAAAAATTGAAGGTAAGAATCCAGCAAATAAAGATTTCGAAGAGAGCAGAATCTTACGTTTAAGTTTGGGTGTAGCCTCTATAGCCTTGAAAAACGCGTTAATACAGCAATGTCAGTAGAAAGGCTTCGACCAGATGCGATGAAAGTCAACCATAAGTGAGGCGTTTGGGATCAAAACCGGATAACTCCAAAATTTTAGAAATTGATTTTTTGTATGTTTTACAATGTTTAGACAAGTAGTTTTGTGCTCCAGAAATTTCTTGTTCAAAATCAAACTAAAACCACGAGTAATAAGGCGGCAAAGTATCGTGTCAGTTTCAAAATCGGATAACTCCAGGTTCCTCTTGGAGCCGCCAGGATGCAGTGGTAGCGCTCAAGGCGGGCTCCAGCTGTTATCACATTTTCGCTGATTACTCGTCCGTCAACGCGTTCGGCTTCTCATTAAAAGTGCAGTTTTCGTGACGTTCAAGAGTGAATTTTCAATTGTGATCAAATTCTAATCATGGATGTGAACATTGTGGAAGAAAAGGAGAATCCTCGAAAACGGCGAAAGAACGAAGAACGATGGAAGAGAAATACAGACAAAAGGGAGAGGTACTCATCCCCTGGTTTCGTGCCGCTAAAAAATCTTGTTTGTTGCAAGCACAAGTATAACAATATTCAATGCAATAAAATCCAAGTTGAGGATGCAAGATTTTTTCATAATCTGTTTTATCAGAGTTGTGACAAGAGTTCAGGACGCTTTTCTCGTCAAGTTTACCGAGGGAAGATCTCCAGACAGATTCAGGAAGAGTGAAGCCGATCGCGTCAAGAGGCGAACCCTCTCAATTGAATATTTCATTCAAACTCAACTTTGGAAAAGAATACCTAATAAGAATGAAAATTTGTTCTAGATTTAACCAAAATAGCCGAAGAAGAAATATAGAATACAGGTACATCTTGCCGCACTGATTCATCATATTTTCAGAAAAACATTGATACAACAATGTCAGTATAGAGACTTCATGTCGATAATAAATAATCGTTATTCCAAAGCTGGTTCCGGATGAACTGAGATTGCTTCCTGGCGACTGGGTCCTTATGGCGCCGATTCCTTACAATTTCTGAAAACCACATTAATACAGCAATGCCTTCATTATTTGGTCGACCCTTACATTCTGATGTTGATCTTTCGAAGGTAAAACATATTCAGAGATCCCTGAAATGTGAAAATCCGTTGAATATTGTATTTCAGATTTTCGCACGACTACAATACTTCCTTATACTTATTATACGTATAAGAAAGTCAAAAGTTATTTACTGACCGCAATATGAGTAATAATATTTTGTACATATTTCTAGATTAGGACTGTGGTGGCCGTGCGGGCTAGAGAGTAGAGCTTTAGTTGCTTGGCCCCACCACAGTTGTGGGTTCGAATCCCTTCCGTCAGAGAGTTTTATTTCATAGAACTCCTTCCCTGGGCCATGGATGTTGTATAAATAACCAGTAACAACACCGTTATAGAGACATGGCTAATATACATTGTACATAAAGCCAAATAAAAAAAATATGTAATTTAAAAGAGATTCTAGGTTCGAGGAAGATTTGTATTCATGTGTCATTTTGTGTGTTCTGTATAAATAAAAAAGTATGTGAGATACAACAAAAATTCCAGATAATCTATATAAATAAAGCTGAAACGGGGTTTGTTTGTTTGTTTGTTTGTTTGTATGTATGTTTGTTCCAGCATCACGCCAAAACCGCTGGACGGATTTTTATGAAACTTCCCATGTAGCATTCTTTTGAGCCCGATTGAATAATAGGCTATGTGGCGTCCCAGAATTTTGATCGGGAGGGGGGGTTGTAAGGGGGGCCTAAGTATATAAATAGTCCTACCTCATTACGGTTGGTCGGATTGTCACGAAATTTCACATGTAGTATTCTTAAAGACCAAATAGAAATATGAGGTGTGTGGCGTACCAAAATTTTGAACGGGAGGGGGGGTTGTGGGGGGGCCTAAGTATAAATATAGAGCAAACTCTTTAACGGTTGGTCGGATTGTCACGAAATTTCACATGTAGTATTTTTAAAAGCCAAATAGGAAAAAAAGGTGTGTGGCGTCCCAAAGTTTTGAACGGGAGGGGGGGGGGGGGGTTGTGGGGGGGCCTAAGTATAAATATAGAGCTAACTCTTTAACGGTTGGTCGGATTGTCACGAAATTTCACATGTAGTATTCTTAAAGGCCAAATAGAAAAATAAGGTGTGTGGCGTCCCAAAGTTTTGAACGGGAGGGGGTTGTGGGGGGCCTAAGTATAAATATAGAGCTAACTCTTTAACGGTTGGTCGGATTGTCACGAAATTTCACATGGAGTATTCCTGAAGGCCAAATAGAAAAATAAGGTGTGTGGCGTTCTAAAGTTTTGAACGGGAGGGGGGGTTGAGGGGGGCCTAAGTATAAATATAGAGCTAGCTCATTAACGGTTGGTCGCATTGTCACGAAGTTTCACATGTAGTATTCCTGAAGACCAAATAAAAAAAAAGGTGTGTGGCGTCCCAAAAATTTGAACGGGGGGAGGGGGGGGGGGGGGGTAGGCCTAAGTATAAATATAGTGCTAACTCTTCAAAGATTGGTCGGATTGTCACAAAATTTCACATGTAGTATTTTTAAAATCCAAATAGAAATATAAGATGTGTGGCGACCCAAAGTTTTGAACGGGAGGGGAGGTTGTGGGGATAGGCCTAAGTATAAATATAGAGCTAGCTCATTAACGGTTGGTCGCATTGTCACGAAGTTTCACATGTAGTATTCCTGAAGACCAAAAAAAAAGGTGTGTGGCGTCCCAAAAATTTGAACGGGGGGAGGGGTGGGGGGGTAGGCCTAAGTATAAATATAGTGCTAACTCTTCAAAGATTGGTCGGATTGTCACAAAATTTCACATGTAGTATTTTTAAAATCCAAATAGAAATATAAGATGTGTGGCGACCCAAAGTTTTGAACGGGAGGGGAGGTTGTGGGGATAGGCCTAAGTATAAATATAGTGCTGGCTCATTAACGGTTGGTCAGATTGTCACGAAATTTCACATGTAGTATTTCTGAAAGTCAAATAGAAAAATAGGCGGTGTGACGGCTCAAAATTTTGTACGGGAGGGGGGGTAGTGGCGGGGGGGCCTAAGTATAAATATAGTGCTAGCTCAATAACGGTTGGTCGTATTGTCATGGAATTTCACATGTAGTATTCTTAAAAGCCAAATAGAAATATAGGGTGTATATGTCACAAAATTTTGAACGGGAGGGTGGGTTGATGGGGGCCTAAGTATAAGTATAGTGATGTCATTAACGGATGATCGGATTGTCACGAAATTTCACATGTAGTATTCATAAAGGCCAAATAGAAAAATAGGGTGTGACGTCAAAAAATTGTGAACGGGAGGGGGGGTTGTGAGGGTAGGCCTAAATTTGAAGATAGTGATAGGTCATTAAAGGATGATCGGATTGTCATGGAATTTCACATGTAGTATTATTGATGGCCAAATAGAAAAATACACTAGCTGTGATGCCCAGTGGTTCTAACTACGTACTAGCTGTGGGGTCCGCCGTTACAAAAACATACTAGCTGTGATGCCCAGCGTTTCTAACTAGGTACTAGCGGTGGGGTCCGCCGTTGCAGAACACATACTAGCTGTGATGCTGAGTGTTTCTAACTACGTACTAGCTGTGGGGTCCGCTGTTGCAAAACACATACTAGCTGTGATGCCCAGTGGTTCTAACTACATACTAACTGTGGGGTCCGCTGTTGCGAAGCACTTAATAGCTGTAGGGCCCAGCGTTCCTAAAAACGTACTATCTGTGGGGTCCGCTGTTGCAAGGCACTTACTAGCTGTGATGCCGAGCGTTCCTAATTACGTACTAGCTGTGGGGTCCGCCGTTGCAAAACTCATACTAGCTGTGATGCCCTGTGGTTCTAACTACATACTATCTGTGGGGTTCGCAGTTGCAAGGCACCTACTACCTGTAGGGCCCAGCGTTCCTAAAAACGTACTAGCTGTGGGGTCCGTCGTTGCAAAAGCCTACTAGCTGTGATGCCCAGGGTTCCTAATATCGTACTAGCTGTGGGGTCCGTTGTTGCAAGGCATTTACTAGCTGTAGTGCCCAGCGTTCCTAACTTCGTACTAGCTGTGGGGTCCGTTGTTGCAAGGCATTTACTAGCTGTAGTGCCCAGCGTTCCTAACTATGTACTAGCTGTGAAGTTCGCTGTTGCAAAGCACTTACTAACTGTAATGCCCAGCGTATTTAACTACATACTAGCTGTGGGGTCCGCTGTTGCAAGGCACTTAATAGCTGTGATGCCCAGCGTTCCTAACTTCGTACTAGCTGTGGGGTCCGCTGTTGCGAGGCACATACTAGCTGTGGTGACCAGCGTTCCTAACTACGTACTAGCTGTTGGGTCCGCCGTCGCAAGGCACATACTAGCTATGATGCCCAGCATTCCCAACTACGTACTAGCTGTGGTGCTCAGCGTTGCAAGCCACATACTAGCTGTGGTCACAAACGTTCTTAACTACGCACTGACTAGGACGTCCAGCGATGCTAAGTATTCACTAGGTGTGGCTTCCGCCGTTGAAAGGCGCATACTAGCTGTGGTGCCCAGGGGTCCTAAAAACTTACTAGCGTTACCACAGCTGAAGGACTATAAGCCTTATTCCGTATGAATAATTGAAAATTATAACATCATGAATGTACTGTCGAGGAACTGAATAGCGTTAGTAGAAGGGAAATGGGGACTCTGGCGCAGTTGCCCCACATGACCTTTGACCCCACGGGGTCACGTGACCCATCACTCCCCCCCCCCCCCCCACGCTCCGAATCACCCACCATCGTACATCCCCAGCTCAATAAGTTTCCACTCTCCCTCTAAACCTCAATAAGTTTACACTCTCCCTCTAAACCTCAATAAGTTTACACTCTCCCTCTAAAACTCAATAAGTTTCCACTCTCCCTCCTAACCTTAATAAGTTTCCACTCTCCCTCTAAACCCCAATAAGTTTCCACTCTCCCTCTAAACCTCAATAAGTTTCCGCTCTCCCTCTAAACCTCAATAAGCCCCCCCCCCCTAATTTTTTCATCTCAATTTTTGTCCTTTGAATCACTACCAATCTACTTCCCCATCTAAATAAGTTTCCACTCTCCCTCTAAACCTCAATAAGTTTCCGCTCTTCCTCTAAACCTCAATAAGTTCCCCTCTCCCTCTAAACCTCAATAAGTTTCCGCTCTTCCTCTAAACCTCTATAAGTTTCCGCTCTCCCTCTAAACCTCAATAAGCTCCCCCCCCCCTAATTTTTTCATCTCAATTTTTGTCCTTTGAATCACTACCAATCTACTTCCCCATCTAAATAAGTTTCCGCTCTCACTCTAAACCTCAATAAGTTTCCGCTCTTCCTCTAAACCTCAATAAGTTCCCCTCTCCCTCTAAACCTCAATTAGTTTCCGCTCTTCCTCTAAACCTCAATACGTTTCCGCTCTCCCTCTAAACCCTGCTTTACATTTTTATCTCACCCCTCGCCTGTGCCCCTATTTTTTTTTAATTAGCCCACTAGTAACAATTTTTATATTTTTTAAAACTGATTTCGTGACCTTGAACAGGCACTTTCGTGATCTAACATGTCGAACCCTGCATTCGTGTAGCCTACCATATCATGTCCTAGCATGATCATCATCATCATTTTATTCAGTATTATTTTAAACTGGAGTAATATGATGGAAAAATCGCCTACCTACAATTTTGAGCATGCCGTCCTTCGGTGCCTTGAAAAGTATTGCATTTAAAAATATAACTCAAAGCTCGTCATATTGAGTATGTTGTCCGATTGGAGTAATATGATGGAAAAATCGCCTACCTACACTTTTGAGCATGCCGTCCTTCGGTGCCTTGAAAAGTATTGCATTTAAAAATATAATTCAAAGCTCGTCATATTCAGTATTATTTTAAACTGGAGTAATATGATGGAAAAAAAAAGCATTTATCTTCAATTCCGAGCACGCTGTCCTTTGGTGTTATTTGTGAATTCTTGTTTTTTTTATTTCAACAATCATTTATTAGTAATTTTGCGTTTTCTCCAATCTGAAGACATCCTAGACCCTGAAATGGTTTTTGCATGCATTATACATGTTTAAACATGTCGAGACCTGTTGTTGCAGGCATACTTCACCAATTTTTATTTCATGATTTAATCTTACATCCCCACGTCAATTAACACATCCAATGTGCTTCCCCATCTCAATACCCCCGCTCTCCCTCCGATTCACTACTCTCTATCTTCAGTATAGCGGCGTAGCCAATCCATCTCAATTTTCTCACTTATACTTCCCCACCTAATTCTCCCTTTAAACCTTTTACTCAGACACACATCCAAGAAATTTTCTTTAGATTTCATCATAGTCCACTACTCTTAGCACCATCATGCTTCGCCCCTGTTCAACACCTACAACCTCTCTAGATCGTCTGACATTTTCATCATAACCCGGTCAACCCATACATAAACCTACATTCTACGTCCATTAGCCTTTCCCTCTGAGTCAGTCAAACTTACCCACCTCAAATCATCTTCAATGCACATACCCACATAAATTATTCTAAAACATAATCTTTAATTATAATAGTTCTACTTCCTGAGACCTATTAGACTTCTTCCAACCGGCAGAGACTTTGCAACCCACACCTAATCCTCAGGTCTTTCTCCTAATTTTTATGACTCACTTCTACTTCCCCACATCAATCGTCTAATTGTTTTTTCTCAACTTGTCCTTACCAATTTTCTCTACTTCTAAAACCTTTTACTCATACATACCCGCCCATACACGCGGAGTAATCTTTAGATCTAGATGTACCTTTCCATGGATACATTCTTAGGCTAACATGCAGTATATTCAACTTACGTTATGTTACATACTACTTCTCATCTCCAGCACTTAACTTACTTAGCACCTCTACTGTATTCCAATCCTCGTTTATAGCGGTCAAAACAATTTCTTTTTCCTTCCACCAACCGTCCTCTACTGTAATTGCTCTCCTAACCTTCTTAAACCCCCGCACAATTCTGACAACGACCAATCCATCCCAATATTCTGCTCTCCACTTCTACTTCCCCAACATCATATCAAGTTAGAACCCTACAAGTGTAGACTACTCCCCCGTCAACATTTCTTTCTCATTCAAACCACTTCTATCCCACCTCTCACTCAGACATACCTGCACACTTGCATCACATGCAGAAAATCAAATTTAAATGCTTCTCCCTACCTAAACCGCCAGGTCAACACCCCCACAGTTCTCGTCGATATTTAGATTCGCATTTCCAATATTACTTTACCATCACTATTTTTACGACTAATAACCTACAATCTAGCAGGAACTTAAATTATCCCCCTGCACAACACTACTCCGGATATATTCAGAACCCACTCCCACACATCTGAGCACCAATAGAACTCTAACCTAGGACCCCTGCTGTGTAGGCTCACTCTCATTGGTACCTGTCAACCCATCTTTATAACTGCAAAAGCCGGGGGTAATTTCATATTCAAGTATTTTTCCTAAGATTTCATACTGATGAAGGCTCTAGACCCCTTCATCACCAACGAGATCAGTTAAAGAACTATTTTATAACACAGCCCCAACGTACATATAAGGTGTGTCCAATACAATAGGAACTCTTCTTATATAGCTATCCTAAGAAGAAGTCATTGAAAACTTTACCCACTGAGCCGGATAATTATTTATAGTAGAGATACTAATATTTTTTGAATGGGTAGGCGGCCTTGTGTAACATTTCATTATCAGAGATTAGCTGTGATGTACTTTTCTACAAATCAGAGACTATGCAGAGACAATAGAATCCTTCCGAGAGATCCAATATATCGTCACGACACAACACTTCACAAAAATACGGAATTGTTCACCTATCCCTATAAACATCACTCAACTGCAACTTCCCCAAATCTAAAAAACTTAGAAGTCGCTCGGACACATTTTAAAAACCCCACCACTCTTCTATATACTTCCTCAGCTAAATTCTTTCCCTGGTTCCCCTCTATAGTATATCTTAAACTCTAAAGTAACCCCAACCCGAACACCATTCCTATCAATCTAAACTTTTATTTCTCAGTCATGCGCCATAGATAGGGTTTTCTATAGGTGCTATCACCAATCTCCTACATGCATATATATATATATATAATATATTTTCTATAGTTCCCCCGACATTTTTCTACAACTAACACTCAACCGTTCCTCAATTAATATTATAACGCAGCCCTCACACCCATACTCCATTGTATTTATTTTTCAAGTCCCAAGCTCTTCGTCTAATATACATCACAGTTCCCACCGGTATTTGAGAACCCATATAGTATTATTGTTCCATCCTCACCCACATCTCATGGACCCCACAATTCACCCCTCCTTCCCCGCATATATGGTATTGAGAGCCAAAACTCTTACGATGACCCAATACAACAGTTATTTTACCGATTCATCTTCATAGCCACAAAACCCGGGATTATTTAATATTTTAGTATATTTCTTTTTTCATTATTTGTCACAGTTTTTTTTTTCCCCACATACAACGCCTACTCCACTCAACTGTTTTTTCATAAAGTCCTATACATATCTTACATCCTTTCATATATTTATTTTTTATTTAGTCATATTATTTTATATTTTATGCGATTAATATTTATTTACATTTTCGAAAATTTACGTAGCATATTCAGGAACATTTTTTGTGATGAATGTGACTGCGTAATAACTATCGTTATTATAAGAAAAATTGGTGAGTACAAGCTGGTCAGTATTAAGAAATAAAAATCGTATATAGGTTCCATATCATAGGCAGTTTCTTATTGTTGTTGGGGCTAGGTGTATTGCTGGAAACCCATTAATGATCGACTCTTCTCGGCTCGTCTCGGATTTTATAGGCTCCTTTCGTTGCATGTAGGATGAAAAAAACTATAAATACGTTCTGTTTGGTCAGTAGTTATCTGTTTTCATTGTGAACGTGTTAACAACGTTGAGATAAATACAATCTGATCATTCAGTATTTATTGAACCGAAGTTGTCAACCCTGTTACAATAAATACGGTCTGTTTGGTCATTATTAGGCAGACTTCATTGATCTAGTAATCCACAGCAGGTTAGATACCATGGGGGTCAAACGAAACGCTCTCACTATAGAAAATAAAATAAAAATAATTAAACTTTTTGATGAAGGAGAAAAGGTTGGAGAAATATCGAAACATTTCAAGATTCCTCAATCCACGATTTCTTCAATTTTAAAGAGGCGAGCAACCATTTTTCAATTAGATACATGTGGTAAAAGACATATTAAACGAATTAGAACTAATGGTGGAACACACTCCCAGAATACACCCCCACTTGCCTTCAACGGAGAGAATTACACACAACAACACACAGACTCTTCAGAGGACGATGTGGGTGAACACTCCAGTTCATCACAACAGCAAACGGTCTCTTCACAGCATGATTCGGGTGAAGACGGAAGTGAACGAATTCATTCAACAGAACACCGAAGAGTAGTATATGGTGATAAAAAACCAACAAAAAAGTTCAACCTTCCTAAACCCGTAAAAGGCTTAATACCTCTGTCTAAGGAAAATATGACGTTTTTACGTTTGGTCGGGTATAAAGTTCTGTCATCAACGTATAGATGTTAGATTTGGATAGTTCAAAGAGGGGTTCGGGTATCATTTTCATTACCGAAGCCATCGGGGGTATAGATGGAATAAGAAAATCTGTTCGACAAGAAAACACTCACACTTTGCCATCATATAGGTTTATCTATTTAAAAGGTAGATTTTTTCAAAGAGAATGGGACAACGACAGTTGCAACATTCTAAAAGCGGGTTTTGTTCAATTCCAGTGCTTCCTGGGTAATAACTCGGACTATATTTTGAAGGATATATCAATAATGGGCATTAACTTTATTGGGAATAGGTACACAGCATATCACAAACGAAAAGATTATTAAAAAGAATCAAATCGAATGCTGTGAGGTTGAAGGCTTGGAGAGGCTATAAACGCACGCAGGTCGTATGAGTGAAGGTTTGGAGAGGATATAGATGCCCGCAGACCAGTGTGATCACCAGCAGTTCTAAATGTTGAAAACACTGATTTGAGGAAAAGTAGGAGAGTACAATCGTGTTAATATGCCTGTATTTTTGATTTGCAGGAAAGGGCCTTGCCCCTTTTTATTCATGCTTTGTATCCAAAAGTATATATATTTCAGTTTTCATTTGACTATATGCTTATATCATCTCTTTGTGAGAGCGGTTCTAAATCTGCTGGGTAAGTTTCGTTCTTGATCAGTGTATACATGTACCCCCAAAATCCTGTTCCTTTGAACCAAATTCAACTCAGTCAAATCGATTCAAATCCCTATATTATACTGCAATATTCTCGCTCAAACATCACTACACTCTCCTTCTAGTTATAACGATATCGTTATAAATATAGCGATATCGTTATAACTACTGTGATATCGTTATAAATATAGCGATATCGTTATAACTACAGTAATAACGTTATAAATATAGCGATATCGTTATAACTACTGTGATATCGTTATAAATATAGCGATATCGTTATAACTACAGTAATATCGTTATAAATATAGCGATATCGTTATAACTCCTGTGATATCGTTATAAATATAGCGATATCGTTATAACTACAGTAATATCGTTATAAATATAGCGATATCGTTATAACTAAAGTAATATCGTTATAAATATAGCGATATCGTTATAACTACTGTTATATCGTTATAAATATAGCGATATCGTTATAACTACTGTGATATCGTTATAAATATAGCGATATCGTTATAAATATAGCGATATCGTTATAAATATAGCGATATCGTTATAAATATAGCGATATCGTTATAAATATAGCGATATCGTTATAAATATAGCGATATCGTTATTACTACAGTAATATCGTTATAAATATAGCGATATCGTTATAACTCCTGTGATATCGTTATAAATATAGCGATATCGTTATAACTACAGTAATATCGTTATAAATATAGCGATATCGTTATAATTCCTGTGATATCGTTATAAATATAGCGATATCGTTATAACTCCTGTGATATCGTTATAAATATAGCGATATCGTTATAAATACAGTAATATCGTTATAAATATAGCGATATCGTTATAACTACAGTAATATCGTTATAAATATAGCGATATCGTTATAATTCCTGTGATATCGTTATAAATATAGCGATATCGTTATAACTCCTGTGATATCGTTATAAATATAGCGATATCGTTATAAATACAGTAATATCGTTATAAATATAGCGATATCGTTATAACTACAGTAATATCGTTATAAATAGAGCGATATCGTTATAACTACAGTAATATCGTTATAAATATAGCGATATCGCTATATTTATAACAATATCACAGGAGTTATAACGATATCGCTATATTTATAACGATATTACTGTAGTTATAACGATATCGCTATATTTATAACGATATCACTGTAGTTATAACGATATCGCTATATTTATAACGATATCACAGTAGTTATAACGATATCGCTATATTTATAACGATATTACTGTAGTTATAACGATATCGCTCTATTTATAACGATATTACTGTAGTTATAACGATATCGCTATATTTATAACGATATTACTGTATTTATAACGATATCGCTATATTTATAACGATATCACAGGAGTTATAACGATATCGCTATATTTATAACGATATCACAGGAATTATAACGATATCGCTATATTTATAACGATATTACTGTAGTTATAACGATATCGCTATATTTATAACGATATTACTGTATTTATAACGATATCGCTATATTTATAACGATATCACAGGAGTTATAACGATATCGCTATATTTATAACGATATCACAGGAATTATAACGATATCGCTATATTTATAACGATATTACTGTAGTTATAACGATATCGCTATATTTATAACGATATCACAGGAGTTATAACGATATCGCTATATTTATAACGATATTACTGTAGTAATAACGATATCGCTATATTTATAACGATATCGCTATATTTATAACGATATCGCTATATTTATAACGATATCGCTATATTTATAACGATATCGCTATATTTATAACGATATCACAGTAGTTATAACGATATCGCTATATTTATAACGATATAACAGTAGTTATAACGATATCGCTATATTTATAACGATATTACTTTAGTTATAACGATATCGCTATATTTATAACGATATTACTGTAGTTATAACGATATCGCTATATTTATAACGATATCACAGGAGTTATAACGATATCGCTATATTTATAACGATATTACTGTAGTTATAACGATATCGCTATATTTATAACGATATCACAGTAGTTATAACGATATCGCTATATTTATAACGTTATTACTGTAGTTATAACGATATCGCTATATTTATAACGATATCACAGTAGTTATAACGATATCGCTATATTTATAACGATATCGTTATAACTAGAAGGAGAGTGTAGTGATGTTTGAGCGAGAATATTGCAGTATAATATAGGGATTTGAATCGATTTGACTGAGTTGAATTTGGTTCAAAGGAACAGGATTTTGGGGGTACATGTATACACTGATCAAGAACGAAACTTACCCAGCAGATTTAGAACCGCTCTCACAAAGAGATGATATAAGCATATAGTCAAATGAAAACTGAAATATATATACTTTTGGATACAAAGCATGAATAAAAAGGGGCAAGGCCCTTTCCTGCAAATCAAAAATACAGGCATATTAACACGATTGTACTCTCCTACTTTTCCTCAAATCAGTGTTTTCAACATTTAGAACTGCTGGTGATCACACTGGTCTGCGGGCATCTATATCCTCTCCAAACCTTCACTCATACGACCTGCGTGCGTTTATAGCCTCTCCAAGCCTTCAACCTCACAGCATTCGATTTGATTCTTTTTAATAATCTTTTCGTTTGTGATATGCTGTGTACCTATTCCCAATAAAGTTAATGCCCATTATTGATATATCCTTCAAAATATAGTCCGAGTTATTACCCAGGAAGCACTGGAATTGAACAAAACCCGCTTTTAGAATGTTGCAACTGTCGTTGTCCCATTCTCTTTGAAAAAATCTACCTTTTAAATAGATAAACCTATATGATGGCAAAGTGTGAGTGTTTTCATGTCGAACAGATTTTCTTATTCCATCTATACCCCCGATGGCTTCGGTAATGAAAATGATACCCGAACCCCTCTTTGAACTATCCAAATCTAACATCTATACGTTGATGACAGAACTTTATACCCGACCAAACGTAAAAACGTCATATTTTCCTTAGACAGAGGTATTAAGCCTTTTACGGGTTTAGGAAGGTTGAACTTTTTTGTTGGTTTTTTATCACCATATACTACTCTTCGGTGTTCTGTTGAATGAATTCGTTCACTTCCGTCTTCACCCGAATCATGCTGTGAAGAGACCGTTTGCTGTTGTGATGAACTGGAGTGTTCACCCACATCGTCCTCTGAAGAGTCTGTGTGTTGTTGTGTGTAATTCTCTCCGTTGAAGGCAAGTGGGGGTGTATTCTGGGAGTGTGTTCCACCATTAGTTCTAATTCGTTTAATATGTCTTTTACCACATGTATCTAATTGAAAAATGGTTGCTCGCCTCTTTAAAATTGAAGAAATCGTGGATTGAGGAATCTTGAAATGTTTCGATATTTCTCCAACCTTTTCTCCTTCATCAAAAAGTTTAATTATTTTTATTTTATTTTCTATAGTGAGAGCGTTTCGTTTGACCCCCATGGTATCTAACCTGCTGTGGATTACTAGATCAATGAAGTCTGCCTAATAATGACCAAACAGACCGTATTTATTGTAACAGGGTTGACAACTTCGGTTCAATAAATACTGAATGATCAGATTGTATTTATCTCAACGTTGTTAACACGTTCACAATGAAAACAGATAACTACTGACCAAACAGAACGTATTTATAGTTTTTTTCATCCTACATGCAACGAAAGGAGCCGATAAAATCCGAGACGAGCCGAGAAGAGTCGATCATTAATGGGTTTCCAGCAATACACCTAGCCCCAACAACAATAAGAAACTGCCTATGATATGGAACCTATATACGATTTTTATTTCTTAATACTGACCAGCTTGTACTCACCAATTTTTCTTATAATAACGATAGTTATTACGCAGTCACATTCATCACAAAAAATGTTCCTGAATATGCTACGTAAATTTTCGAAAATGTAAATAAATATTAATCGCATAAAATATAAAATAATATGACTAAATAAAAAATAAATATATGAAAGGATGTAAGATATGTATAGGACTTTATGAAAAAACAGTTGAGTGGAGTAGGCGTTGTATGTGGGGAAAAAAAAAACTGTGACAAATAATGAAAAAAGAAATATACTAAAATATTAAATAATCCCGGGTTTTGTGGCTATGAAGATGAATCGGTAAAATAACTGTTGTATTGGGTCATCGTAAGAGTTTTGGCTCTCAATACCATATATGCGGGGAAGGAGGGGTGAATTGTGGGGTCCATGAGATGTGGGTGAGGATGGAACAATAATACTATATGGGTTCTCAAATACCGGTGGGAACTGTGATGTATATTAGACGAAGAGCTTGGGACTTGAAAAATAAATACAATGGAGTATGGGTGTGAGGGCTGCGTTATAATATTAATTGAGGAACGGTTGAGTGTTAGTTGTAGAAAAATGTCGGGGGAACTATAGAAAATATATTATATATATATATATATGCATGTAGGAGATTGGTGATAGCACCTATAGAAAACCCTATCTATGGCGCATGACTGAGAAATAAAAGTTTAGATTGATAGGAATGGTGTTCGGGTTGGGGTTACTTTAGAGTTTAAGATATACTATAGAGGGGAACCAGGGAAAGAATTTAGCTGAGGAAGTATATAGAAGAGTGGTGGGGTTTTTAAAATGTGTCCGAGCGACTTCTAAGTTTTTTAGATTTGGGGAAGTTGCAGTTGAGTGATGTTTATAGGGATAGGTGAACAATTCCGTATTTTTGTGAAGTGTTGTGTCGTGACGATATATTGGATCTCTCGGAAGGATTCTATTGTCTCTGCATAGTCTCTGATTTGTAGAAAAGTACATCACAGCTAATCTCTGATAATGAAATGTTACACAAGGCCGCCTACCCATTCAAAAAATATTAGTATCTCTACTATAAATAATTATCCGGCTCAGTGGGTAAAGTTTTCAATGACTTCTTCTTAGGATAGCTATATAAGAAGAGTTCCTATTGTATTGGACACACCTTATATGTACGTTGGGGCTGTGTTATAAAATAGTTCTTTAACTGATCTCGTTGGTGATGAAGGGGTCTAGAGCCTTCATCAGTATGAAATCTTAGGAAAAATACTTGAATATGAAATTACCCCCGGCTTTTGCAGTTATAAAGATGGGTTGACAGGTACCAATGAGAGTGAGCCTACACAGCAGGGGTCCTAGGTTAGAGTTCTATTGGTGCTCAGATGTGTGGGAGTGGGTTCTGAATATATCCGGAGTAGTGTTGTGCAGGGGGATAATTTAAGTTCCTGCTAGATTGTAGGTTATTAGTCGTAAAAATAGTGATGGTAAAGTAATATTGGAAATGCGAATCTAAATATCGACGAGAACTGTGGGGGTGTTGACCTGGCGGTTTAGGTAGGGAGAAGCATTTAAATTTGATTTTCTGCATGTGATGCAAGTGTGCAGGTATGTCTGAGTGAGAGGTGGGATAGAAGTGGTTTGAATGAGAAAGAAATGTTGACGGGGGAGTAGTCTACACTTGTAGGGTTCTAACTTGATATGATGTTGGGGAAGTAGAAGTGGAGAGCAGAATATTGGGATGGATTGGTCGTTGTCAGAATTGTGCGGGGGTTTAAGAAGGTTAGGAGAGCAATTACAGTAGAGGACGGTTGGTGGAAGGAAAAAGAAATTGTTTTGACCGCTATAAACGAGGATTGGAATACAGTAGAGGTGCTAAGTAAGTTAAGTGCTGGAGATGAGAAGTAGTATGTAACATAACGTAAGTTGAATATACTGCATGTTAGCCTAAGAATGTATCCATGGAAAGGTACATCTAGATCTAAAGATTACTCCGCGTGTATGGGCGGGTATGTATGAGTAAAAGGTTTTAGAAGTAGAGAAAATTGGTAAGGACAAGTTGAGAAAAAACAATTAGACGATTGATGTGGGGAAGTAGAAGTGAGTCATAAAAATTAGGAGAAAGACCTGAGGATTAGGTGTGGGTTGCAAAGTCTCTGCCGGTTGGAAGAAGTCTAATAGGTCTCAGGAAGTAGAACTATTATAATTAAAGATTATGTTTTAGAATAATTTATGTGGGTATGTGCATTGAAGATGATTTGAGGTGGGTAAGTTTGACTGACTCAGAGGGAAAGGCTAATGGACGTAGAATGTAGGTTTATGTATGGGTTGACCGGGTTATGATGAAAATGTCAGACGATCTAGAGAGGTTGTAGGTGTTGAACAGGGGCGAAGCATGATGGTGCTAAGAGTAGTGGACTATGATGAAATCTAAAGAAAATTTCTTGGATGTGTGTCTGAGTAAAAGGTTTAAAGGGAGAATTAGGTGGGGAAGTATAAGTGAGAAAATTGAGATGGATTGGCTACGCCGCTATACTGAAGATAGAGAGTAGTGAATCGGAGGGAGAGCGGGGGTATTGAGATGGGGAAGCACATTGGATGTGTTAATTGACGTGGGGATGTAAGATTAAATCATGAAATAAAAATTGGTGAAGTATGCCTGCAACAACAGGTCTCGACATGTTTAAACATGTATAATGCATGCAAAAACCATTTCAGGGTCTAGGATGTCTTCAGATTGGAGAAAACGCAAAATTACTAATAAATGATTGTTGAAATAAAAAAAACAAGAATTCACAAATAACACCAAAGGACAGCGTGCTCGGAATTGAAGATAAATGCTTTTTTTTTCCATCATATTACTCCAGTTTAAAATAATACTGAATATGACGAGCTTTGAATTATATTTTTAAATGCAATACTTTTCAAGGCACCGAAGGACGGCATGCTCAAAAGTGTAGGTAGGCGATTTTTCCATCATATTACTCCAATCGGACAACATACTCAATATGACGAGCTTTGAGTTATATTTTTAAATGCAATACTTTTCAAGGCACCGAAGGACGGCATGCTCAAAATTGTAGGTAGGCGATTTTTCCATCATATTACTCCAGTTTAAAATAATACTGAATAAAATGATGATGATGATCATGCTAGGACATGATATGGTAGGCTACACGAATGCAGGGTTCGACATGTTAGATCACGAAAGTGCCTGTTCAAGGTCACGAAATCAGTTTTAAAAAATATAAAAATTGTTACTAGTGGGCTAATTAAAAAAAAATAGGGGCACAGGCGAGGGGTGAGATAAAAATGTAAAGCAGGGTTTAGAGGGAGAGCGGAAACGTATTGAGGTTTAGAGGAAGAGCGGAAACTAATTGAGGTTTAGAGGGAGGGGGGAACTTATTGAGGTTTAGAGGAAGAGCGGAAACTTATTGAGGTTTAGAGTGAGAGCGGAAACTTATTTAGATGGGGAAGTAGATTGGTAGTGATTCAAAGGACAAAAATTGAGATGAAAAAATTAGGGGGGGGGGAGCTTATTGAGGTTTAGAGGGAGAGCGGAAACTTATAGAGGTTTAGAGGAAGAGCGGAAACTTATTGAGGTTTAGAGGGAGAGGGGAACTTATTGAGGTTTAGAGGAAGAGCGGAAACTTATTGAGGTTTAGAGGGAGAGTGGAAACTTATTTAGATGGGGAAGTAGATTGGTAGTGATTCAAAGGACAAAAATTGAGATGAAAAAATTAGGGGGGGGGGGGCTTATTGAGGTTTAGAGGGAGAGCGGAAACTTATTGAGGTTTAGAGGGAGAGTGGAAACTTATTGGGGTTTAGAGGGAGAGTGGAAACTTATTAAGGTTAGGAGGGAGAGTGGAAACTTATTGAGTTTTAGAGGGAGAGTGTAAACTTATTGAGGTTTAGAGGGAGAGTGTAAACTTATTGAGGTTTAGAGGGAGAGTGGAAACTTATTGAGCTGGGGATGTACGATGGTGGGTGATTCGGAGCGTGGGGGGGGGGGGGGGGGGGGGAGTGATGGGTCACGTGACCCCGTGGGGTCAAAGGTCATGTGGGGCAACTGCGCCAGAGTCCCCATTTCCCTTCTACTAG
This sequence comes from Aradus depressus, assembly GCA_963662175.1. Classification (NCBI taxonomy): domain Eukaryota; kingdom Metazoa; phylum Arthropoda; class Insecta; order Hemiptera; family Aradidae; genus Aradus; species Aradus depressus. Next base: position 3,817,807 of record OY759224.1, read on the forward strand.
CGTTATAGAAGATATTGGGAGAAAAATCAAAGTTCCCCGGGCAACGCCGGGTATAACTGCTATAGATTTAATATTTGTTAAAACTGATAGAGAACGACCGGATTATCTGAATCCTACACAAAAATCAAAATAAAAATGTTTTTCAAAAAATTTGCGCTATTTAACGGTTTATAGGCTTAATAATTGTTAAAACTGATACGAGAGATTCAGATTTATCCGGAAAGTCCCATCCGAAGGACGACGTGCTCAAGGCTATTTTCAACCTAAGTGATATTTCACCTACCCAGGTTTATTTACATAACATACGTCTCATTATCGAGTACCTCACATTCGAAAAAGCCCTGGATCATCGCTTAAAGTCCCATCCGAAGGACGACGTGCTCAAAGTGTTTTTTAACTTCCCGATTGAAACATCTGACCTAAGTGCCTCAACTAGATTTCTAAGTGGCGATCCTGAGCTCGGTAGACTCCATTCTTCAAATTTCTCGCTTTTTAACGGTTTATAGATTTAATATTTGTTAAAACTGATAGAGAACGACCGGATTATCTGAATCCTACACAAAAATCAAAATAAAAATGTTTTTCAAAAAATTTGCGCTATTTAACGGTTTATAGGCTTAATAATTGTTAAAACTGATACGAGAGATTCAGATTTATCCGGAAAGTCCCATCCGAAGGACGACGTGCTCAAGGCTATTTTCAACCTAAGTGATATTTCACCTACCCAGGTTTATTTACATAACATACGTCTCATTATCGAGTACCTCACATTCGAAAAAGCCCTGTATCATCGCTTAAAGTCCCATCCGAAGGACGACGTGCTCAAAGTGTTTTTTAACTTCCCGATTGAAACATCTGACCTAAGTGCCTCAACTAGATTTCTAAGTGGCGATCCTGAGCTCGGTAGACTCCATTCTTGAAATTTCTCGCTTTTAACGGTTTATAGATTTAATATTTGTTAAAACTGATAGAGAACGACCGGATTATCTGAATCCTACACAAAAATCAAAATAAAAATGTTTTTCAAAAAATTTGCGCTATTTAACGGTTTATAGGCTTAATAATTGTTAAAACTGATACGAGAGATTCAGATTTATCCGGAAAGTCCCATCCGAAGGACGACGTGCTCAAGGCTATTTTCAACCTAAGTGAAATTTCACCTACCCAGGTTTATTTACATAACATACGTCTCATTATCGAGTACCTCACATTCGAAAAAGCCCTGTATCATCGCTTAAAGTCCCATCCGAAGGATGACGTGCTCAAAGTGTTTTTTAACTTCCCGATTGAAACATCTGACCTAAGTGCCTCAACTAGATTTCTAAGTGGCGATCCTGAGCTCGGTAGACTCCATTCTTCAAATTTCTCGCTTTTTAACGGTTTATAGATTTAATATTTGTTAAAACTGATAGAGAACGACCGGATTATCTGAATCCTACACAAAAATCAAAATAAAAATGTTTTTCAAAAAATTTGCGCTATTTAACGGTTTATAGGCTTAATAATTGTTAAAACTGATACGAGAGATTCAGATTTATCCGGAAAGTCCCATCCGAAGGACGACGTGCTCAAGGCTATTTTCAACCTAAGTGATATTTCACCTACCCAGGTTTATTTACATAACATACGTCTCATTATCGAGTACCTCACATTCGAAAAAGCCCTGGATCATCGCTTAAAATCCCATCCGAAGGAGGACGTGCTCAAAGTGTTTTTTAACTTCCCGATTGAAACATCTGACCTAAGTGCCTCAACTAGATTTCTAAGTGGCGATCCTGAGCTCGGTAGACTCCATTCTTGAAATTTCTCGCTTTTTAACGGTTTATAGATTTAATATTTGTTAAAACTGATAGAGAACGACCGGATTATCTGAATCCTACACAAAAATCAAAATAAAAATGTTTTTCAAAAAATTTGCGCTATTTAACGGTTTATAGGCTTAATAATTGTTAAAACTGATACTACAGATTCAGATATATCCGGAAAGTCCCATCCGAAGGACGACGTGCTCAAGGCTTTCAACCTAAGTGGAAATTGACCTACCCAGGTTTATTTACATAACATACGTCTCATTATCGAGTACCTCACATTCGAAAAAGCCCTGGATCATCGCTTAATGTCCCATCCGAAGGACGAAGTGCTCAAAGTTATTTTTAACTTCCCGATTAAAACATCTGACCTAAGTGCCTCAGCTAGATTTCTAAGTGGCGATCCTGAGGTCGGTAGACTCCATTCTTCAAATTTCTTGCTTTTTAACGGTTTATAGATTTAATATTTGTTAACTGACAGAGCCATAGAGTGTGCTGGTTTCGGATTATGCCAACGTCAGCACAACGTTCAGACTGACTTTAAATATGGTGACCCCGATCCACTATGGAAGAAAAATGCCAAAAAAAAAAAGATGTATGTATAGATATGAACACAAATTAAAACTTGTGTACATTGTGATATAATCTATATTAATAATAATAGGGTTTGTTTGTTTGTATGTATGTTTGTTCCAGCATCACGCCCAAACCGCTGGACGGATTTTTATGAAACTTCCCATGTAGCATTCTTTTGAGCCCGATTGAATAATAGGCTATGTGGCGTCCCAAAATTTTGATCGGAAGGGGGGGTTGTAAGGGGGGCCTAAGTATAAATATAGAGCTAACTCATTAACTAATTGGCGAATCGTCATGAAATTTCACATGTAGTATTTTTAAAAGCCAAATAGGAAAAAAAGGTGTGTGGCGTCCCAAAGTTTTGATCGGGAGGGGGGGTTGTAAGGGGGGCCTAAGTATAAATATAGAGCTAACTCATTAACTAATTGGCGAATCGTCATGAAATTTCACGTAGTATTTTTAAAAGCTAAATAGGAAAAAAAGGTGTGTGGCGTCCCAAAGTTTTGAACGGGAGGGGGGGTTGTGGGGGGGCCTAAGTATAAATATAGAGCTAATTCTTTAACGGTTGGTCGGATTGTCACGAAATTTCACATGGAGTATTCCTGAAGGCCAAATAGAAAAATAAGGTGTGTGGCGTCCCAAAGTTTTGAACGGGAGGGGGGGGGTTGTAAGGGGGGCCTAAGTATATAAATAGTGCTAACACATTAACTAATGGGCGAATCGTCATGAAATTTCACATGTAGTATTTTTAAAAGCCAAATAGGAAAAAAAAGTGTGTGGCGTCCCAAAGTTTTGAACGGGAGGGGGGTTGTGGGGGGGCCTAAGTATAAATATAGAGCTAACTCTTTAACGGTTGGTCGGATTGTCACGAAATTTTACAAGGAGTATTCCTGAAGGCCAAATAGAAAAATAAGGTGTGTGGCGTTCTAAAGTTTTGAACGGGAGGGGGGGTTGAGGGGGGCCTAAGTATAAATATAGAGCTAGCTCATTAACGGTTGGTCGCATTGTCACGAAGTTTCACATGTAGTATTCCTGAAGACCAAATAAAAAAAAAGGTGTGTGGCGTCCCAAAGTTTTGAACGGGAGGGGGGGTTGTGGGGGGGCCTAAGTATAAATATAGAGCTAATTCTTTAACGGTTGGTCGGATTGTCACGAAATTTCACATGGAGTATTCCTGAAGGCCAAATAGAAAAATAAGGTGTGTGGCGTCCCAAAGTTTTGAACGGGAGGGGGGGGGTTGTAAGGGGGGCCTAAGTATATAAATAGTGCTAACACATTAACTAATGGGCGAATCGTCATGAAATTTCACATGTAGTATTTTTAAAAGCCAAATAGGAAAAAAAAGTGTGTGGCGTCCCAAAGTTTTGAACGGGAGGGGGGTTGTGGGGGGGCCTAAGTATAAATATAGAGCTAATTCTTTAACGGTTGGTCGGATTGTCACGAAATTTCACATGGAGTATTCCTGAAGGCCAAATAGAAAAATAAGGTGTGAGGCGTTCCAAAGTTTTTACGGGAGGGGGGGTAGTGGGGGGGCCTAAGTATAAATATAGAGCTAACTCAATAACTAATGGGCGAATCGTCATGAAATTTCACGTAGTATTTTTAAAAACCAAATAGGAAAAAAAGGTGTGTGGCGTCCCAAAGTTTTGAACGGGAGGGGGGGATGTGGGGGGGCCTAAGTATAAATATGGAGCTAACTCATTAACTAATGGGCGAATCGTTATGAAATTTCACATGTAGTATTTTTAAAAGCCAAATAGCATAAAAAGGTGTGTGGCGTCCCAAAATTTTGAACAGGAAGGAGGGTTGTGGGGGGGGGGGCTAAATATACATATAGAGTTAGCTCATTAACGGTTGGTCGTATTGTCACGAAATTTCGCATATGTTATTCCTGAAGGCCAATTAGAAAAATAAAGTGTGTGGCGTCCCGAAGTTTTGAACGGGTGGCGGGGTTGAGGGGGGGGGGGGGTATAAATATAGAGCTAGCTCATTAACGGTTGATCGTATTGTCATGAATCGGATTGTCATGAATTTCACATGTAGTAGTAGTAGTAACTATATATTCGCTGTGGGGTTCACTGTTGCAAGACATTTACTAGCTGTGATGTCCAGCGTTCCTAATATCATACTAGCTGTGGGGTCCGCTGTTGCAAGGCACTTACTAGCTGTAGTGCTCAGCCCCAGCGTTCCTAACTATGTACTGGCTGTGGGGTTCGCTGTTGCAAGGCACCTACAAGACATTTACTAGCTGTGATGCCCAGCGTTCCTAATTACGTACTAGCTGTGGGGTCTGCTGTTGCAAGGCGCTAGCAGTGTGGCCCAGCGTATTTAACTACGTAGGTACTAGCTGTGGGGTCCACCGTTGCAAAACTCATACTAGCTGTGATGCCCTGTGGTTCTAACTACATACTATATGTGGGGTCCGCAGTTGCAAGGCACCTACTACCTGTAGGGCCCAGCGTTCCTAAAAACGTACTAACTGTGGGGTCCGTCGTTGCAAAAGCATACTAGCTGTGATGCCCAGGGTTCCTAATATCGTACTAGCTGTGGGGTCCGTTGTTGCAAGGCATTTACTAGCTGTAGTGCCCAGCGTTCCTAACTATGTACTAGCTGTGAAGTTCGCTGTTGCAAAGCACTTACTAACTGTAATGCCCAGCGTATTTAACTACGTACTAGCTGTGGGATCCGCTGTTGCAAGGCACTTAATAGCTGTGATGCCCAGCGTTCCTAACTTCGTACTAGCTGTGGGGTCCGCTGTTGCGAGGCACATACTAGCTGTGGTGACCAGCGTTCCTAACTACGTACTAGCTGTTGGGTCCGCCGTCGCAAGGCACATACTAGCTATGATGCCCAGCATTCCCAACTACGTACTAGCTGTGGTGCTTAGCGTTGCAAGCCGCATACTAGCTGTGGTCACAAACGTTCTTAAATACGCACTGACTATGACGTCCAGCGATGCTAAGTATTTACTAGGTGTGGCTTCCGCCGTTGAAAGGCGCATACTAGCTGTGGTGCCCAGGAGTCCTAAAAACTTACTAGCGTTACAACAGCTGAAGGACTATAAGCCTTATTCCGTATGAATAATTGAAAATTATAACATCATGAATGTACTGTCGAGGAACTGAATAGCGTTATAGAAGATATTGGGAGAAAAATCAAAGTTCCCCGGGCAACGCCGGGTATTACTGCTAGTATACTTAATATGTACCATTGTAATGTTGTCGGTAATAGACTGACACCTTTGTCATCGAAACAGACTATTTGAAGAGGGCGCCGGTAGCTCAGTGGTATGCGTCTTTGTCTTCTGAGCTCAAGATCGTGGGTTCCAAACCCGACCGAGACCCTTAGTTTATTTATATTTTCTGGGAGGTAAAATAAACTTAAGCACGCCGTCCTACGGATGGGACGTTAAGCGATGGTCCCAAGCCTGTACGATGTCAGGTACTCGTTAAAGACCCCTGCCCTAGATGAATAAAAATTTAGGGCAGGCAAAATTTAGGACTCCCATAGTAGAGTCGGGCTCATGTCCACCAGAGTGACGAAAGAGCGCTCTGGTAATAGGCGATATGACCACGTAATTAAAACCCGGGCATGAGTCATAAAACCTAACCTAACACTATTTGAACTTGACCATGTCGGTCGTTCTTATTCTATTGCGGGGAGCGGTAAGTTTCCTTCATATCGTAGTTTTCCGCTTCGGACGACGCAATCCATCTGATTTTTTGTGGAAAATGGGTTGAATTTACAATTTTGGATAAGGGGGCATCGTAAAGAAGACCGATCCTTTGTTCTGTTTATGAATGTAAACCAAACATTTTTTCAAAAACAAAATGGGATGATTTTTGTGACTTCGAGAAGGGGGAAAATTTATCTATCTTCTGTCTCTCACATGTTTTTGTCCCACTAATGTTTTTTTAGTTTCCCACTCTAGTCTACAGGTATCCACCTCTAATCTTAGATTACAATAAACATATAGAATTATAAAATGATTACCTCTACAAGTATAATATGACCAGCCATGCAGATAAAACATGGTGCGGAAAAGCAAAGAAATAGAAATAATACTGCAATGGAGGCCTGAGGATCCCTCGCTGATAATGTCTGAAACAACATTCAATTGTTAAATAAAATAATTGAATAAATGGTATGATGGAAATAATTAGGTCTAGTTGAGGACATTCGGCCATCAGGGCCCTTAGTGTGAGTCAAAAATATCTTAAAGTCGAAACATTAAAATCATCTGCAACTGTCTCTAGGGTTCAATCGATACCACAAAGTATCGATACTTTTACTCATGAGTAGTATCGAATAAAACTTTCGATACTATACTCAAGTATCGAATAAAACGTATCGATACCTACTCGTATCGATTGAATCTAGTAGTTCGTTATAATTAATTTTTATAAATCTATATAAATTTGAATAAAAATAGTATTGCCGAGTACTTCGTTATAATTAATTTTAAACCATGTATAATATATATACCTATATAATAATAATAAAAAACACAATACAATTTGAAAGATATAGGTAAATGAGATATTGTAGTGGGCATAAGAAACAAATAAATAAAATAAAATTATATTATTAAAAACATACTGAAAATAATAAAAAGCCTTATAAAATAAACATACAATTTATTTTTACTAAGGATATACAACTACTGGAGACTATTCGTATTCCCACAATATTTCACTTTTTTAAAACACTTTTTGCAAGTCGCTGAGATCGAAACGTTCTTAATGTAATAAATCCACACTTTCGCCGTAGGACAAGGCAATATAATTTGTAATGGACAAAATGGAATGTAAAAATAAAATAAAATAATGAAATCGTAATCATGTTCACGGTTCTCTTCAAAATTAAACAAACGTACACCTTCATAAACAATAAACCATTTAATGTAAATAAGGTAAGAAATAAGGACACACATGAGGTCATCACCATCGATATATACGAGTATCATTTGTCCGTGGACCGGAATTTGAGTTTAGTATTTTACTGCAACAACAAATAAAAGACAATTGTAAGAAATTAAACGGTGAACAATTTTGACGAATTGAAAAATTTATACAATTTTTTTTTAATTGTTGAAATTTGAAACGAGTACTTTGAATCGATACAAATAATATCTATTCGATACCTACTTGGTATCGATCAAAAGTATCGATAATTTACTTGTATTTACTTGTATCGATAGATCCCTAATTTCGGGACAATACCATTAATTAGAAAGTCAGTTAATGAAGTTTTTGTGTTTAGTCGTCCTCTAATCCCCCTCCAGTGGCGGATCCAAGGGGGCGATAGCTCCCCCCCCCCCCCCCCCCCCCCTGAGATTTAGTTTTTTTAAATTTTAAGATATCATTTCTTGTCAAATTACAGATGAATAAGTAAAAATTTAATATTTCGTTTTATCGTATAAAAAAATTGATATTTAAATAAAATTAAGTTTTGGCGCCGTAACGGGTGACATTTGTCGGATTTTTTACGAAATTTGATAATGTTTTGCCACTCACGTGGCATGAAGTTAGTGACGAAGACGTGCGACAAAGACATTTATCCGTATATTAAAATGATGCTACGGATATTGCTTAGTTTACAGATAAGTGTAGTAGCTTCCGTGGAACGGAGTTTCTCTGCTTTACGCAGGATCAAAACTTGGCTAAGAAACCGAATGTCTGAGGAAAGACTTTTGGGTCTTGCTCTTGTGCATTTGCATCAGGATAAGGAGGTGGATCCGGCGAAAGTTTTGACTCGATTTGCATCGTCGAAAAGTCAATTTCATTATGTAATTATATAAATTATAAAATATATAAAAAATAACGTAATTATAACCGTAATTATGACGAAAGTAAATATAACCTCGAATAAAAATAACTTATCAACGTTTCTGCCGTTTTTGTTGTTTTTATAATAATCATCCGCTAATTATTATTTAATTCACCTCAATCATAAGTATCAGTAACTTCAAAAAAAAAAAAAAAAACTCGCCCCCCCTGAGAGGTTTTCTGGATCCGCCACTGCCCTCTTCCTCTTCGATTTGGCTGAAAATCAATAGGTGTCGTCCTTAGAGAGTTCTGGATACTAAGATTTCTTGTCGATGTGTTCATTATATCGGGAGTTATAGTGTTCACAGGCACATTTTTGGAATCTAGAGGTCGGAAAACATGAAATTCCGTTCAAAACTTTTGACCGATTACATAACTTCCCCTATACTTCGTATATCTGGGAAAGTAAAATAATTAATATTGTTATATTTGGAGTTGACTAAATGCTAAATAAGTATTATTAATAAATGAAGAAACATACAATAAAGACTTGGTAGCAACGCAGACTGATCTGTATGGCCCAAATAACAGCTTCATAAACCGTATTTCCAGAAAAGAAGTCGTTGATATCCTTCATGACCCTGTAGTGGAAAACATATGTAAGTAAATATAAAAAAGTATTTATATATTCGAATCAAAAACCTGAAGGACAGAAGGTTATCATTAGGTTTCGACTTCAAATATGAAATTTCTTGTCGATATATTCATTACATCGATAGTTATTGGAGTTTTTGAATTGAGCCCCCTCTTCTTCCCCTTTGATGATTCTGAGGAAAACTAATAAGTGTCGTCTTTATGGTGTTTCGACTTGATATATGATAAATTTGTTCTATCAGGAGTTATCTTGTTCACAGACACGCTGAGGACAGACAGACATTTTTTTTTTCTCCTGCCTTAGGAGGGGCCACTTCCCTAGGACTTGGAAACGAGCACTCGTGTGTACGTTTGTTAAGCCTGGTGATAGGGACCTTTCCCTGGCAGGTAGTCACAGACCAATCAGCCTGCTCCCCGTATTCGGTAAAGTATTGGAGACTCTTATCTTCAATGGAATTCGGGCCCAGGTACATGCTTTTGTATCCCACAGGCAGTTCGGTGGCTTGAGGGGCAGATCCGCCGAAGATGCGTTGATGATGCTGAGGGCGGATGTGGAGAATGACCGTGGGAAATATGCCCTGTGTGTCTTCTTTGACATCGCGTCGGCCTTCGACTGCGCCTGGTGGCCTGCCATCCTCACGCGACTGCGGGCTGTGGGACTGCCTGGGAATGTGTTTGGGTTGATATCCAGCTTCAAAAGATATTTTTTTTTTAATATTTGGAATCCGGATAAATTTGAAATTCCGTTAAAAACTCCGCATCGAATTTTCGACCGATTGCATAACTTCCCCTATACTTGATAAGTAATAAAAATGAATATTATATTAGGAAATGTTATTGATTTAGTAACGAAGAATAGGGAATAAGAAAGTAGGATTTATCAACCTATTTTCAAATTACCCTCCCTAATTAAAAAAAAAAATTAAATTATGGTTTTATTCTATTTTCCCCTTCTAAACGTTACAATATATTTTCTCCAACAGCGACGTTGCAGCTCTATATAGATACAAAAGAAGGTGAGAGAGGACGGCTACCCAGCGGCAGCTCCTCATGGAAATTGTATATATATATAGGGGTAAAAAAAAAAAAGGTTTAAGTGTTAATCATAAATAAATGATAAATAGATAAAAATATAAATAAAAATTAATATAATTGAATTAATAATAATGAAATAATAATTAAAACAAAACAATAAATTACCACATTTCCTGTAGAAATTTTTATAACTGGTCTTCTTTAATTTTGATTTCTACAGTAGTTTTTCGAAAAGGGCCCTAAAAAAATCAAAAGTTCAAGACGTGCAATTTTGAAGAAAGGGCACGTAATTTTTTAAAAAATTTTAATAAACAAACTTTTCATTTGGATTTCTAAAGAGATGCCATCTTGTCTTCTGAATTTTGCAAAAATATTAAATCTAATCCAAAGGTTTTCAAATTATCTTACTGGGCCAACAGGGAGAATGAATCGAATAGAATTTACGAGAACAAATATTGGGTTTATTTTCTTAAAATCTAAAATTAAAAACTAAACATTGAAACAAACAAAAATTGAAAGAAAAAAAATCTTAAAAACTAAATTGTTAACACTAATTCAATCTTTTTTTATTTTATATTTTGGGCCATTCTCTAAAATTAAGTTATATATATCTGGGCATATATCCTATACATATAAACAAACAACAGTACCTTCTTTTAGGATCAATTTCACCGTCAAATCACATCTATTTAGTTTACTACATTTTAAGCCTAAACACCACTCTACGTCTTCACTCAGACCGCCGCCATTCAACCCAGGCCTCCACTCTACACACACTAAAAAAAACAGCTGATGGCCGTGTTTTGTTTTCTACATGCATTTGTTTCAAAAGAAATGGTTTCATACTATTTATAGAAAAATAAATATTATTAATTTTTTAAATATTAATGATTTAATCATTTTAATATGTGTGTGTTTTTTTTATACATCTATCATATTTATTATACATACATTTATATGTATACATCAAATAAAAACATATTATTGATTTTATCATGAGGTAAGATTACTTAATAATTGTCTGATGCAACTGGACACAGTCTCTGAGGTTGGGCTCTTCAGAGGCGAGCATGAGACTGAGGAGACGCATCTGTCCTGCAATCTGTATACAAACCACTAACAAGGTTGAATAGACCAGCGTAAATATCAAGAAAGGAACGAACATTTCCGAAGCCTGGAAAAAACAACAAAAATCCGGGTCAAAACATAGGACACATTATTTTTTTTTATTTACAAATAGCTATTTATAATTGTATACAAATAAATACAACAAGCAAATGTGCTAATAAAGGGATAATGGCAATGTCAAGCATAAAAATAATGCTGAATGATTAAATGGTAATCGGATTGTCATGAATTTCACATGTAGTAGTAGTAACTATGTATTCGCTGTGGGGTCCACTGTTGCAAGGCATTTACTAGCTGTGATGCCCAGCGTTCCTAATATCGTACTAGCTGTGGGGTCCGCTATTGCAAGGCACTTACTAGCTGTAGTGCCCAGCCCCAGCGTTCCTAACTATGTACTAGCTGTGGGGTTCGCTGTTGCAAGGCACCTACAAACTGTGATGCCCAGCGTTCCTAATTACGTACTAGCTGTGGGGACCGCCGTTGCAACACACATACTAGCTGTGATGCCCAGTGGTTCTAACTACCTCCATAGATTGTAATTTGAAATACAAAATTTGATGTTGATTGAGTTTCACTTATTTCCCTATTCTCATCGATAGACTTGCATAATGACGCTGAAAAAGGGATAGTGTGTTTGTATGTTGTTCCGGTATCACGCCCAAACGGCCGGACGGATTTTCATGAAACTTCATATGTAGCATTCTTTTGAGCCCGATTGAATAATAGGCTATGTGGTGTCGCAAAATTTCGAACGGGAGGGGGGGTTGTAAGGAGGGCCTTAGTATAAAAATTGTGCTAACTCTTTAATTAATGTTTGGATTGTCATGAAATTTCACATGTAGGATTCTTAAAAGCCAAGTTGAAAAATAGGCTCAGTGGCGTTCATAAATTCTGTACGGGAGGGGGAGGTTGTGGGAGGCCTAAGGGAGCCACCACCCCTAAACTCCCCCCTCCCCTCACCCGATATCGCTGAAATTTGACAGGTTATATCCTCATTGGGTTTTTATTTCAAATACGGAATTTGATGTTGATACATTCATTACATGGGCAGTTATTGGGATTTTTGAGTTAAGCCCCCACCCCGGAACTCCCCCTTTCCCTCACCCGATATCGCTGAAATTTGACAGGTTATGTCTTCAGTGGAGTGTAAGTTTAAATACGAAATTTGATGTTGATACATTCATTACATCGGCAGTTATTGGGATTTTTGAGTTAAGCCCCCACCACGGAACTCCCCCTTCCCCGCACCCGATATCGCTGAAATTTGACAGGATATGTCCTCAGTGGAGTGTTATTCTAAATACGGAATTTGATGTTGATACATTCATTACATCGGCAGTTATTGGGATTTTTGGGTTAAGCCCTCACCCCGGAACTCCCCCTTCCCCTCAGCCGATAAAGCTGAAATTTCACAGGTTATGTCGTCAGTGGAGTGTATGTTTAAATACGAAATTTAATGGTGATACGATCATTACATCGTCAGTTATTGCGATTTTTGAGTTAAGCCCTCACCCCGGAACTCCCTCTTCCCCTCAGCCGATATTGCTGAAATTTGACTGGTTATATCCTCCGTGTATTGTAATTTGAAATACGAAATTTGATGTTGATACGATCATTACATCGGCAGTTATTGGGATTTTTGAATTGAGTTTCTCTTATTTCCCTGTTCTCATCGATAGACTTGCATAATGAAGCTGAAAAAGGGTTGGTGTGTTTGTATGTTGTTCCGGTATCACGCCCAAACGGCCGGACGGATTTTCATGAAACTTCATATGTAGCATTCTTTTGAGCCCGATTGAATAATAGGCTATGTGGTGTCGCAAAATTTCGAACGGGAGGGGGGGTTGTAAGGGGGGCCTAAGTATAAAAATCGTGCTAACTCATTAATTAATGGTTGGATTGTCATGAAATTTCACATGTGGTATTCTTAAAAGCCAAGTTGAAAAATAGGCTCAGTGGCGTTCATAAATTCTGAAGGGGAGGGGGATGTTGTGAGAGGCCTAAGGGAGCCACCACCCCTAAACTCCCCCCTCCCTTCACCCGATATCGCTGAAATTTGACAGGTTATGTCCTCATTGGATTTTTATTTCAAATACGGAATTTGATGTTGATACATTCATTACATCGGCAGTTATTGGGATTTTTGAGTTAAGCCCCCACCTCGGAACTCCCCCTTCCCTTCAGCCGATATCACTGAAATTTGACTGGTAATGTCGTCAGTAGAGTGTAAGTTTAAATACGAAATTTGATGGTGATACGATCATTACATCGGCAGTTATTGGGATTTTTGAGTTAAGCCCTCACTCCGGAACTCCCCCTTCCCCTTAGCCGATATTGCTGAAATTTGACTGGTTATGTCCCCCGTGTATTGTAATTTGAAATACGAAATTTGATGTTCATACGATCATTACATCGGCAGTTATTGGGATTTTTGAATTGAGTTTCTCTTATTTCCCTGTTCTCATCGATAGAATTGCATAATTTTTTTTTTATTTATTTATTTACATATTCACAACGACAACATTTGTCACTAGTGATCGTGATGATGTGCTGTGGCAAGTGTGTCGCTGTACTGCTGAGGTACGTGACCGAAGAGGAGTCCAGGCTAGTCCTGGAGCAGGTCCCTCTGCCATGCCCGCTTTAGACGTCTTGGTGGGTTTGTGGGGAGAGTGTTCGTGGATAATTGGAGAATAAGTGGATTGGCGTGATGATGGAGTTTGTCGTGAAAATTTTGATATCGTGTCTTGATAACAGAAGGTATAAATGGGATGTTGAGGTCATTATGTAATGTGAGGTTGGAAACGTAAAATGGGGCATTGGCAATGTGGCGTAGTATGATGGATTGTAATGACTGAAGGCGTTGTATGTTTGATTTTTTGGCTGATCCCCATATCTCGATTCCGTAAGTCCAGATGGGTTTTAGTATAGTGTTGTAAATGTGAAGTTTGTTTTCAAGCGATAATGTCGATCGTCGTCCGATGATTGATTTCAGTTGTCCAAATCGTCTTTTGAGGTCTGTGCGTTTCAGTCTGATATGAGTTGTCCAAGTTAAACGTCTGTCTAAATGAAGTCCTAGATATCGGACAGTGTCTGATGCAGGAATGGGCTGGTTGTTAATGTATACTGGTGGACAAGTGTTGTGTCTGAGGGTAAATGTGGTTTGCAGAGATTTGTCTCTATTAATTTTTAGTCTCCATTTGTTGGCCCAATCTGTTAGCTGGTGTAAATGTTCCTGTAAGTGTGAGCTTGCTTGTGTTGGGTCTGAGTGTGTTGAGAGAATGGCTGTGTCGTCTGCGTATGTAGCGAGTAGTGTGTTGTCGTGTTGTGGAATGTGTGCTGTGTAGATTGAGAAGAGTAGGGGACTGAGGGAACTTCCTTGGGGGACTCCAGCTTTGACCTCCAAAAAATGTGATGAGGAAGATCCCTCAGATACCCTAAAGTTTCTGTTTTCTAGGAATGACTTAAGTATTAAATAATATGTGTGAGGAAGGTGAGATTTAAGTGTGTAGAGCAGGCCTGGGTGCCAGACACGATCAAACGCTTTTTCAATGTCCAGAAATACGCCTGTGCAAAACTCTTTTCTTTCAAAGCTGGTGGCTATGTAATCGACCAAACGATGGCACTGGTGTATTGTCGAATGTCTTTGTCGAAAGCCAAATTGATGGTCTGGGAGAAGGTTGTCTTGTGCAGTGATGTAGGTTAGTCTGTCCAGTAGAAGTCTCTCTAGTGGTTTGGATATCACAGGAAGCAGGCTTATAGGACGGTATGACGAGGCCTGGTCTGGGGTTTTCCCTGGCTTAAGAATCATCCTGACTACTGATATCTTCCAGACAAGGGGATAGTAACATAGTCGTAGTACTGTGTTGTATAAATTCGTCAAGTAAATTAGTCCTTTTCTCGGTAGCTGTCGTAGTATCTCAGCGGTTATCAGATCATGACCTGGAGATTTCCGTAAGGGGAGTTTTTTAATTGTCAGTTCAACTTCATTAGGACTGAATGCCTTTGGGGGGAGAGTTAGTTGGAGGGGGGTAGTAAGTGCTGTCAGTACTTGGTCTGTATGTTGGTCGTCTCCTATGTCCTCGTGGGGAGTGAATACTTTGGAAAGATAATCAGCGTAGAGGTCTGCCTTCTCCTGGTCTGACCTAGTCCAGGCCCCATCATTCCGCCGAAGGGGGTGTGATACCCGTGCATTGCCAAGAAGCCGTTTCGTCGCTGTCCAAAGTGAGTTATCTCGAGCCGCCAGAGTCGAGATATATGTCTCATGTCTGTCTTGTTTCAGGTTGGAAAGTTCTGTAGAGAGGGTTCGCCGGAGTTGATTGTATGTCTGTCTGTCGGAGAATTGCATAATGAAGCTGAAAAACGGTTGGTGTGTTTGTATGTTGTTCCGGTATCACGCCCAAACGGCCAGACGGATTTTCATGAAACTTCATTCTTTTGAGCCCGATTGAATTATAGGCTATGTGGTGTCGCAAAATTTCGAACGGGAGGGGGGGTTGTAAGGGGGTTTTGAGTTAAGCCCTCACCCCGGAACTCCCCCTTCCCCTTAGCCGATATTGCTGAAATTTGACTGGTTATGTCCTCCGTGTATTGTAATTTGTAATACGAAATTTGATGTTGATACATTCATTACATCGGCAGTTATTGGGATTTTTGGGTTAAGCCCTCACCCCGTAACTCCTTTTTCCCCTCAGCCGATAAAGCTGAAATTTCACAGGTTATGTCCTCAATGGATTTTTATTTCAAATACGGAATTTGATGTTGATACATTCATTACATCGGCAGTTATTGGGATTTTTGAGTTAAGCCCCCACCCCGGAACTCCCCCTTCCTTTCAGCCGATATCGCTGAAATTTGACTGGTTATGTCCTCCTGGAATGTTAATTTCAAATACGAAATTTGATGTTGATTCATTCATTACATTGGGCAGTGATTTTTGAATTCAGAATCTCTTATCTATCCGTTCTCTTCCACCGACTTCTATATTGGTAAAGCTGAAAAGGGGTTTGTTTGTATGTTTGTTCCAGCATCACGCCCAAACGGACGGACGGATTTCATGAAACTTCACATGTAGCATCCTTCCGAGCTCCATTGAATAATAGGCTATGTGGCGTCCGAAAATTCCGAACGGGAGGGGGGGGGGCTCTAACGGGGGGCTAAGCATTAAAATAGTGCTAACTCATTAGTTAGTGGTTGGATTGTCATGGAAAGGTTATGTCCACAGTTTTAATTATGGGTGTGGGGTCCGCCGTTGCAAGGCACTTACTAGCTGTGGGTCCGCCGTTGCAAGGCATATACTAGCTGTGGTGCCCAACGTTCCTAACAAGATACTAGATGTGGGGTCCGCCGTTGCAATCTTAAGTAGGCAGTGAGTAGGATGTCCAGCGATGCTAAGTATTCTCTAACTCTTGTTTCCACCGTTGAAAGGCGCATACTAGCTGTGGTACCCAGGGGTCCTTAAAACTTACTAGCTGAAGGACTATAAGCCATCCATATGAATAATTGAAAATTATAATATCATGAATGTACTGTCGACATTGGTCCCACTCTTCGCCCGGTTTGCGTACTGAGATCTCTATGAATCCACTCCCAATTGATTTTACATAAAACGCAACTTTCAAAAACCAATATCTCGAAAACTATTGCTCGTACAAGAAAACTAAAAATACCGGAAAACTTAGTTTTTTTGTGAAGAATCGGAAAATCCTAATTAAAAATTGGAAAAAATAAATTTGTTTACGATTTATTTTTACTGAGATGTGTGTTGTGTTTAATTAAGCCAATTTCTGATACGTGTTCTTTTACCCTATTTTTAAATTGTCTCCCAGATTGATGTTACATAAACAAAATTACAAAAACTACATTTCAGATAGTAAACCCCACTTTTCTTCTGTTTTTCTTTTTTCATTAGTGTTGTTGAGTTGTTTGGTAGATGTAGTGTATGTAAGAATATCGATGTTGGTGTATTTGTCTCGAGCGTGACGTCACACACAGTACATTAGGAGAAGAGACTGTGACCGTCAGTGTGTGATGTTACGTTGGCGAGCCAAAAGGTAAATACATGATACTATACAGTACCTATAATGTTACATACATGTAATATATATATATCAATTAATAACTAATACGAGGATTCGTAAATAGTGAACATTACAATGGCGACGAGGATTAATTAATTCTTATTTAAGGACTTACATCAGTTTAAGCCTAAATATTAGTGTCTATTCCAAATTCATCAGTAACTGTGAAATTGACCAATATTCGGTCTCCAGGTCGATAATGTATTACCTTATGTAATACTTTGTTCGAAGAAAACAATATTTAATGTTTTACAAATGTTTAATTTTCATTTTATTATTTATGTATCGATTTGTCGATTTGTATGCTTAAGTTTTTTTGTGGACTTTTATTTTCAACCAGATAGTTAAAACTGTTATGGCTAAGATGAATCAACCATAAAAAAAAAAAAAAAAAAAAAAAACATTAAATTTATCTTCAACTGGTTATTGGATTCCTGATCATTGAATTGATAAACAAAGATGTTATCAAACTTTTATTGACACTCTCAGGTAGCAAATTATTATAGCAGATAATAATATATGATCATTAAATCGATTTAGCGGGTTACTGTCCGATTATTAAATTGATAAACACAGGTTATTGAATTCCAGATCATTAAGTTGATTTGTTTTAGGTAGACCAAATTTGAAATAATGTCACTGACACTTGAGAAATTTGTGTGTGAGGGGGACCCTAGTTCCGTGGGAGCAAGATGTGAACGTTGGAAAAGAACACTCTCAGTATACCTGGAGGCAGCTGGTGTTGACAAAGAGGGCAAGCCTGCTGCACTTTGGGGGTCTAGAGTTGCAAGACAGCAGTTGAGCAGGGGAGGGGGGGTCGCCCCCACTCATGGCCCGGTATGCGGGCTGAGGTCTCTATGAATCCACTCCCAATTGAGTTTATATGAAACGCAACTCTAGACGCCCACAACCCCAACTGCCACTTGTGGAATTCAAATAATAATATATGTTGAACTCACCCCTTGTGCGCAAACCACACCTCTGATTGTGTCCAAATTTCGGATTGAGGGCCTTTACACTCTACTCTCTAACAACGCCAACTTTGTTTTTGAGTTAGATCACTATAACCACTTTACAAAGCACTTTAACTACTTCACTGGTGCGGAGCTGGTCTAGGACATGTTGCCTCGTTGGCTGTCAAGGCGGGACTCCGCCCCCCCCCCCCCCCCCCCCTGTAATCTAACTTTGCCCCCCTTGCTCAAAATCCTGGCTACGCCCCTGTACAAATATGTAAATAAATTACGTAAGTAGCTACCTACCTTGAGCAGTTGCTGATTTAAGACTTTAAATAATAATAAAATGAAATACTAATAACAATAACGTAAATTTTTTATCTGCATAACTTGTGCAAAATATAAGGTTCTGTTGTTGTGGAGCATCCAAGTGCTCGGCTCGTCTCTGTTCGGCTTGGAGTGTGTTCGTTGAAAGAGGCGTATAGACAAGCGAGCAACGAGCCGAACATTAGTCAGTGCGCATGCCTGGGGATGAAGTGCGCAGGCGCTCGACGAACAAGGGAGGCTCGGGGTCTGCTCCACCTGTTGTCGGTTTTTTGACGAACCATCAAAGGAATGTTCGGCTCGGGCTGCGGTGTGTGTGGACTGGTACCGAACCGTCCCGACTTGACCCGAGCACTGTTGTTTATAACCAATATTATAACCTTCTCAAATATTTAGGTTTTTGGAAGTGCACGTTCTTTTTTTTTATTTTAATTAAGTATATATTTAAATATTATTCAATAAATTATATTTTATTATGGCTTCTGAAGACTGGTCTCAGGAGCTTCAAATTCAATTTGCTCAGGCTATGAGACAGTACCCAGTCATATGGGATTTAAAACACAAATTACATTTTAATAAAATAAAGAGATTGGATGCTTGGGAGGAATTATTCAAACACTTTTCCTAAAAAAGTGTTCATTTTAAACAATTTACAAGTAAAAATAAATTACGTATCATAATAAATTCGTATCCGTATTAATTGTACTACAAATATGTAAATTAATTACGTAAGTAGCTACCTACCTTGAGCATTTTCTGATTGGAGATTTTGAATAGTAATAAAATGATATACAAATAAACGTAAATTTGTTATCTGCAGGTTATGTTCGGTAGTATGGTTGTGGAGCATCCAAAAGCTCGGCTCGTCTCTGTTCGGCTTGGAATGTGTTCGTTGAAAACTGAAAACGAGTCGGATAGTGCTCGGTTCGTTGCTCGCATGTCTATACTAGCCTGAAAACTGAACACGAGCCGAGCACTGCTCGGCTCGTTGCTCGCATGTCTGTACATACCTTAAGGGCCTCGCCTGGGTTACGAACTCGCGAACTTGAGCTCAGTAAGCAAGCACACCACCGCTACCGGCGCCCTCATTACATCATCGTAAAGTTACTTGAAGTAGATGAAGTAGAATTAGTTTTTCATTTTATGTACAGTTGTCCGGCCTTGCGGAAATATAGGATTATACATATATTTTAGTCATGATTATTTGTCAAAATGTGTATTGTTGCGGTATTTGAATAGTGAAAGCTGGTCTGTTGTTCTGAAGTATTGTAAGTCAACTGGTGATTTTTAGCCCAAACGGTCGATTGATTTTAGAGGGAGAGCAGAAACGTAATTGATTAATTCATTCTGGGGAAGTACATTGCCGGTGATTCACCGATTGTTTCACTTTGAGTCCTAGTAGTGCTCCTCAAACTCTTTACAATGACACCCGAATCAACGTCCCATCTAAACGAGTTATCACGCTACACTAATTTCTAATTTTACACAACGCTATTTCGCAACAATCATCCGCCGGCGCCCACACTAGTCCGACAACGTCACAGGCAAAACAAACACTAATTACGAGTTTAGGTCTGTGTCGATGCATCAGCTGATGTGTGCTACCTATGTGTTTGTATACGGTTTATACGTTAAAATAATACATTTGATTATTAATTTAATACGTTTAGTTTTATTTTGATTTAGTGTTAAATAATTAGAAATGCCAAATACTTCAACGGAATGTGTTCGACAATTGAAGACAAAAGCAAATACAGCAACAAGAAAGTCAACATAATTTAATAATTACGCTCCATTTAGGTTAGGTTAGGTTTTATGACTCATGCCAGGGCTTTAACTACGAGGTCATATCGCCTACTACCAGAGCTCTCTTTCGTCACTCTGGTGGACATGAGCCCGACTCTACTGTGGGAGTCCTAGTGCCCCACCAGCTCCCGAGGTGGAAACACGTACTTATTTTCGTGCTGTCTCGACTTCAAATTGTCTATGATTTTGTGAATTATTGTTTTGTTTTGTGCATCACTATCTAGACTTTTGGGATGAATAGTGAGTAACTAACAGTTTCTTTTTGTTTTTTCTATTTTTTAAATTTCGAAATGTGTAGTGAGTGACGCCGATCCTGTCAAGTCCTGTCTGCCGGGCACTCAAGTGATACTCTATATATGGTTCTGGCTCCATTTCTATCACTGTCACCGTGGAGTAGGAGCTAGACGGTGTCCCTTCTAACTGGAAGGTACCGAGTTCAAGGCTGCCTCTCGTACTTTTTTTTTTTTATTATTATTTTTTTTTTTAATCATTTTATTATTATTAATTATCATTACTTTATTTATTTCTAAAAATGGATGATGTTCAAGACGACAATTCAGGATTCAATGTCGTCAGTAGTAAAGCACGGAAGCGAACCTACAAGAAAGCTCCAGATGCAAATAAAACAGGTTCACCCCAAACTAAACAAGCCAAAAACACGGAAGGAGAAACCTCAGAGGATGAAGCCAGCCTTCCCCCTCCCTCCACATCCCAGCAACCCGCCAACACCCAAGTCCCCAAGCCACCTCCTATCGTTGTGAAGAACATCTCAGACTTCAAAAAGTTCTGCTCCCAGCTAATTAGGACTGTTGGAGAGGGGACTTTCACGTGCCGCTCCCGTCTCTACGACCTAGTCGTTTACCCCCAAGACAGCGACACCTTCAGAAAGACTGTGAAGCATCTTGAAGACACTGAGGCTGACTTTCATTGTTATCAGCTTCGGGAAGATAGGTCTTACCGGGTAGTAATAAGAGGACTGCACCATTCAACGCAACCCGATGAGATTAAATCGGCGCTTTTTCAAAAGCACGGGTTCAGCGTGAAAAACGTTAATAATGTGCGTCATCCTATCTATAAGACACCTCTTCCCCTCTTCTTCGTGGACCTGGCTATAAGTGAAAAGAGCAAAGAAATATTTAAGTTACAGTATTTACTGTACACAAGAATACAGGTCGAGGAACCGCGACGCAGAAAAGATATCCCTCAATGCACAAAATGCCAGGAGTATGGCCACACACACTCTTACTGCCACCATCCCCCCAGGTGTGTGAAGTGTCCGGGCAATCATCTTTCGGCGGACTGTGCTAAGAAGGACCGTATTGAACCCGCGATCTGCGTCCTTTGCGGGGATAACCACCCAGCCAACTACAGGGGTTGCCAGGTCCACAGAGAAATACAAGATCGTATGAAGAAGAGGCAAGCGGCAGCCAAACCCCCCATGAAGACACCGACGGCTCCTTTACCAGTCCCACCGCCACCATTGAGACCAGTGCCCCAGCTCAGGTTCCAGCCAGCTGCAGCCCGTCAGCCCAGAGCCACCTCCTCACTTCCCCGGTCCTACGCCCAAGTGGCCAGCCCACCACGAACACAGCCACCTCCTACCTCTCACTACCCACCTCCTACCTCTCACTATCCACCTCCTACCTCTCACTACCCCCAACAGCCAAAAAACCTTCCTCATCCTCTCCCATCCAGCCAGCTCCCTACATCCTCAACCCCTGATGTTATCAGTCACCTCACCTCCTTTCTCAATGACTTTAAGTCGTTAATCACCCCTCTCATATCGATGTTAAGCCTCCTCGTCTCTAAACTCCTACCCGAACCCTCCCGATGATCCCTTTAAATTCCTTTCCTCTCCAGATCCTCCTTTGGAATTCAAATGGGCTGTTACCCCATAGACAAGAACTAGAACTACTACTAACTGACAGACATGTAGACATCGCTCTCATTACGGAGACCCACTTGACAACCAGCCTGTACTTCAGTATCCCAGGATACCGGAGCTACAGGTCTGACTACCCAGGAGATAGGGCCCGAGGTGGCGCACTCATCCTTATCAAACAGTCCTTATCCCATCACCTTTTCTCCTCACAGGCTACAGAATCATTCCAAATCGCTACGATCTCCTTGTCACTTTTTCCCTTCCCTGTCACTATCTCGGCAGTATATTGTACTCCCAGTAAACTCATTCCCCATCACGAGTTCCTCACCCTTTTCCGATCCCTGGGGCCTCGCTTCATCGTTGGCGGTGACTTCAATGCGAAGCACCACCAATGGGGAAGCAGAGTTCCAAATTCCCGAGGACGAATCCTAAACGATGTTATTAACACCCAACACTATGACATCTACTCCCCCGGCTCTCCCACCTATTGGCCTACTGATCCTAACCGCAACCCAGACCTCGTAGACTTCTTTGTTGGATCTGGCACAGGATCCTTATTCTCCTCTACCTATTCCTTCCCCGACTTATCCTCAGACCATAGTCCTGTTCTCCTCACCGTTGGTCTAACCCCGTTATCTGTCCCATCAAAGCCTTCCTTAACTCCCGGCCCAGTGAATTGGGACCTCTTCAGAACCTCCTTAGAAAACCAAATTGACTTAAATGTAATCCTTAAAACTCCTGAGGACTTAGATGAAGCCGTACAAAAATTCACTAAAGCCATACAGGACTGTGCTTGGAACGCTTCATCTACTCCTACTCCTCCTACAGTTTCAAACCCGAACCCTCCTCTTCCTCGCCACATCCAACTTCTCCTTTCAGAAAAACGCCGCGCTCGTGCCCTATGGCAACGAACACGGTATCCTTCCGACAAAACTGCCTTCAATAACCTTTCCCGAAACCTCAAAATCCAACTTTCACAATTCCGCTCCGAAAATTATAATGAATACCTAGCTTCCCTTTCCACCAAAGATAATTCCCTGTGGTTTGCAACCCGAAAAATTCTAAAATATAGTCCTTTATCCTATCCCATCAAGCAAAATGGCTCCTGGGTCAGATCCGACGAGGAGAAGGCTCAGCTCTTTGCCTCTCACCTCAAAAATACGTTCACACCCCATCCTGATTATAACGCCCTTCATACTTCAGAAGTTGAAGAGTTCCTTACCAGTCCTTTGCCTCTCTCTCCTCCGCCAAAGGCCTTTCATCCCTCTGATGTACAACACATTCTAAATAAAATTCCAATCCGTAAGTCTCCTGGATTTGACCTGATCACAGGGAAAATCCTACGAAACCTTCCCCGCAAAGCTGTCCTATTCCTCACCCTTATATACAACTCAGTCCTCAGAACTACCTACTTTCCTGTCCAATGGAAGTATTCCATCCTTTCTGTTATTCCCAAACCCAACAAACCTCTCTCTGATGTCTCTTCCTACCGTCCTATTAGCTTGCTCCCAATCTTCTCTAAAATCCTTGAAAAACTCTTGTTGAAACGTTTTATCCCAATCCTTGAATCTCAATCCATTTTACCTAAACACCAGTTTGGATTTCGTCCTGAACATTCCACTACCCAACAGTGTTTTCGGGTTGTCGATTGCATAGCTAATGCATTAGAATGCAAGGAGTATTGCACGGGCGCCTTTCTCGACGTGGCGCAAGCCTTTGATCGAGTCTGGCACCCGGGGCTGCTCTTCAAACTGAAACACTTCCTTCCCAGTACCTACTACCTCATCCTGAAATCTTACCTTAGTGATCGCCATTTCAAGGTCCGAGTAGGCTCTGAGTACTCAGAACTCAAACCTATTCGGGCCGGTGTCCCATAGGGTAGCATCCTAGGTCCCATCCTTTACAATACATATACTGCCGACATTCCTATCCATCCTCAGACATTACTGACGACTTACGCTGACGATACAGCAATCCTTTCCACCAATCCTGATCCTGCTGTAGCCTCACTCATCCTCCAGGAGCACCTCACTGAAATAGAGAGGTGGTGCAACCTCTGGAGAATTAAATTAAATGAGCAGAAATGTGTTCAAGTCACATTTACCCTACGCCATCAATCCTGTCCTCCCGTCATCATTAACAACATCCTGATTCCTTCTTCAAACCAAGTTCGCTATCTCGGGTTTTACCTAGACAGTAGACTTACGTGGAACCCACATACACGACTTAAACGACAAGAACTGAATCGAAGATACGGACTGTTACGTCGACTACTTGGACCAAAATCGAAACTGACGACTAACAACAAACTTACGATTTACAAGACCATTATACGTCCAATTTGGATTTACGGACTCGAACTTTGGGGTACAGCTAAACAACCCAACATCAATCGTATCCAAGCATTCCAGTCCAAACTCCTCCGACGAATTGTCAATGCTCCTTTCTATGTCACCAATAAAGTCCTACACAGAGATCTCAGTATTCCCACTGTAAATGAATTAATCAAATCCCGATTCCAATCATTCCACCGAAACCTTTCTTCCCATTCAAATCCTCTCGCACAAGACCTTTCCTCTCATTCCCATCCTGACAATCCTCCCCGCCGCTTGAACAGGAGGTGGCCTCGCGATCTTCTCTCGGAGGATAGTGAATAATGACAATTAACTTTCGAGGGAGTGTCAGCGCTGGCTGGCTTCTCCCATCAAGTGACGTTATATTTTTCTTTTACCACATATTTGCTTATTATGTATATATTGTATATAGATTGCAAATAGAATAAAAAAATAAAAAAAAAAAAAAAAAAAAAAAAACTGTGGGAGTCCTAAATTTCGCCTACCCTAAATTTTTTATTCATCTAGGGTAGGGGTCTTTAACGAGTACCTGACATCGTACAGGCTCGGGACCATCGCTTAACGTCCCATCCGAAGGACGGCGTGCTTAAGTTTATTTTACCTCCCAGATAAAATAAACTAAGGGCCTCGGTCGGGCTACGAACCCACGACCTTGAGCTCAGAAGTCAAGCACGCATACCACTGAGCTACCGGCGCCCTCACGCTCCATTTATATATTTAAATTATTAAAATTCATATAAATTATTGATTTCTGATTGTATAAATTTTAATTATTGATTAAAAATTTTCTATTCAAAATTAATTTAATTCAACACATGTAAACTTGAAGGTACATGTGGAGGTATTAGGCCAGGTCCTGGACGACCCAGGGGGGCAAAAAAACCCACCAAAACAACAGTTCATCGTTGTCGAGAATATCGCCAACGTATCAATGAAAATCGCGAACGTCTTCTTCAACATGGTTAATACCTATAATACAAATATAATAAAATGTATATATACACTCAACAGCAAAAAAAGCGGCGCACCTTCAATTTCATTAATATTTTTTATTTGAATGCTAGAAGTTGTCCAAATTTTTTTTTATCCTTAGAATACTTAAAATACTGTATAGAAAAACAACAAAATGGATGAGAACATTATTTTATAAGAGAAAAAACATTATTTAATTTTAAAAAACAGAATACCTACTTTATTTTTTTTTTAATGTTACATCAGATTTCTTCCAATAACTGAGATGTCCACACGCTTTTTTTTCCTTAGTAACGAGTGTTACCTCCTCTAGCTTGAATAACTGATTGTAGTCTTCTAGGCATGCTTCTGATGAGACTAGCCACGCTTCCTTGAGGCATCCCGTCCCATTCTTCCACCACAGCAGTTCTCACTTCTTGTAAGTCAAGGGGAGGGTTTGGTCTGCGGCGGATGCACCTTTTCAGCTCGTCCCAAAGGTGTTCAATAGAATGAAGGTCAGGGCTGCGGGCTTTATATGCTTAATATTTAGATACCACATTAGCAACATGCGGCCGAGCATTGTCCTGCATGAAGATAAAATCTTCCCCGATTAATGGAGCAAAAGGTATCACATAATCTTGTAGGACTTCAGCCACATACGCATGTGCATTCAGGGTCGGCCTTCGGAATACCTGGAGATCGGTCTTGGCTTCTAAAATGATGCCTCCCCAAACCATCACCGATCCACCTCCAAACTGTACTCTTCCCGCTCTAGTGCATTGAGCGTATCGCTCTCTTCTTCTTCTCCACACTCTTACGCGCTGATCTGAAGCGTACAGAGAAAATCTGGGCTCGTCTGAAAACAGAACATGTCCCCAGTCATTTTCTGTCCATGCCTCATAAACTCGAGCAAACTGAAGACGAGCTGCTCGGTGTACTGGGGTGAGTAGAGGTCCAGTAGCGGTGGCTCTCGAGTGCAGGTCAATTTCTGCGAGTCGTCTGCGTACTGTGTCTACACTGACTTGGACATTCCGGGCTCTTCGAACCTCTCAGCGGTCTCTACAGCCGTCTGGGTGCGATTTCGGAGAGTTTGGAGAATGATAAATCGGTCGTCTGCAGGTATTGTCGCTCTTGGTCTTCCTGAACCTGGCCTCCTCGTATATCGGCCAGTCTCCTCATACCTATGGACGGCCCGCCGAACAGTTGTTTCAGGTAGCCCAAGAGTCCTGGCCACGTAACGCTGACTTCTTCCATCTGCCACCAGGGCAACAACACTAGCGGCTATCTCGGCAGTTAAAACCATTTTGCAACTTTTAGAAGTTACTACAGTAACTCCAGAACAGAATTAAACTTTAAAAAAAAGTAATGAAAAAACGTTACAGTCTCTTTACAGAACTCTTGACAAACTGATATGAGGCTTGTTATGAAACCTAGGGTTCTTATCATTAATCCTCGAACCTTGTGTTGCTAATACTGGAGAGGATTATAGAGAAATAATAACAAAGTCTAATGTTCAAATATAATGCGTCAAACCTCCTTTAATTCCTTGTAAAAAACAAATATAGTTGAAAAAGAAGGTGCGCCGCACAGTGTTTCCAAAACAACGTTTTTTGGAAACAACTATTTTGGACTGCGGATACTTATATGAAATTTAAAGGTGAAAAAAAAAAGTTCCTATAAACAAGGGGTCGCAAATCAAGTCTTGATAGGTTTTTGGCAGTTTATTTACAGATTTGCACATTTAACCAGTACACTTTATAGTCCATTTCATATATGGTGAATAAATCAACGGTTCAGGTAGTTACAATTCTTTAATTAAACATAATGCTTGTTCGCTTAGTGGGAGCGTTTTCTTTTGTACATGTGGCCTCAAGTGCGAAATTAAAGGATCAGAAGACAACATCATCATATGAAAAATGTCTTCGTTAGTAGCTACACGTGAAATTTTTCGAGAATGGTTGATTCTATATAATTTATAGTCTTTATTTCTACTCTCCTGAGCTTCCCCAGAAAGAGCACCTATCGGCAGAGCCGCAGATTCTATTATCTCTTTACCATGTATTAAAATTGTATGCACGGTTGATGGGAGGTTGTACCAAGGGTACATCCTAATCGCTAGATCAGCAGTTTTTTCTGCAAACTCTCCGAATCTAACGGAATCAATAACACTGTTACTACAGATTACTTGCAAAATCGTCGCCAGTCTTTCTATTAATTGGACGTCAACTTTGGTGATTTCCGCAGTTAATGAAGGATCTTCGAAAAATCTCCGTGCCACGTTACCATCATTGGTAGTTCCTGCTCCTTGTTTAACTACGTCTACCTTAATGCCAACCTTTGTAGCAAATTCAATTTGTATTCTTTTCTTTGTCTCATTTTTTATTTCCCTGGTAGCTACCGTAGTTCTCCACTGCTTAAAATCTAGGTTGTACCCCAGGTGCAATATATACTCCATGAATCTAATTCTGCTATGTAACGGGGACATGCCTAACTGCAAAGCGTCTTCACTTAGTGCTCGTGAAGAAATGGTAGACATGGAATTCATTTCTGAGGGTTTCGCTTTGCAAATTACACAGTTGGCGGAGGAAGGAGTGTTCGTGATGGTCTGAGCAATTTTACCATCTATCATGGTGAAATACATCCGATGGGTCACTCTTATTGAAGAAGATTCAAAACTTATTACGGTTTCTAACAATGATTTGATTTCTTCGTCAATGCGGTGCTTTTCTTCTCGGATAAGTGCAGGTGTTTCCTTTTTAGATTGAAATTTCAAGGGCCTACAATATCTGGTTGACGAAGGACGGTCGTTGTCCCACACAGTTGTATCATCTGCAGCCAGTGTGATCTTGAGAGGTACAATAGATGTCATAAATAGGTTCGAGTCAGATGAATCTGTTTCTCTTTCTGAAAACATCTGCATGAACTCAGATTGCCCGGAAGCACCGTCACACCCCCATTTCGTATGCATTATAAGGCTACAATCTTTTAATATGTCAAATCAGCTTCGTTTTTAGTGTCTAGAATCCGTTTGGTTGTGTGGTCAAGCATATCCTGTAATTTCACGGTTACGGAGGTTTCGGTGATATCAGCATTAGCTGGATAACATTTTTTCTTTGCTTCTAATATTCGTTTGTAGCTCGGAAAAATATCAAACCCGAGGTTTTGAGTGGCTTTCCGGATTGTTTTATAAGCGGATGTAGTAAGTTTGGTTTGAATTATAAGTGCTAATGCAGCATCCACTTCAAATCCTTGTTGATTTTTGCATTTGCAATTAGGAGATGCAGCAGCGTTTATCAGTTCTTGAGAATACGATTCTTGAAGGTGTTAAACCTTGTACTTTCTCGCCTTATAACCGCTCTCTAGGAAATTTTTAGTCGGCCTCCCTCCTCTGTTTACTTCATCAAGTGAAAATTCTGACTTTCCACCACCACTCACAGGTAGAGTAACAATAAAATTACCTTTTAACCATTCACTATGTCTTTGAAAAAATTTGGTCTTATTATTATAAACGTCTTTTAACTTTTTATTATATTTTGGAATGAATCGTTTACTCACTTGTTTACTTATCATAGATAGTTCATCCTCCTCAAGATGTGGGTACAACAATTGAAAACTCAATTTCAAGTTGGGTTCATCTTTCATGAGTTCCTCGCAAACTATTCGGTAGGGAATTATAAGGGTCCCCGACTCGCACATTTTTATCACACAACGCGACCAATGATAAAACAGTACTAAACATTCCCTATTTAATTTCTTAGGTCTTAGTTAACCTTTGATAGGATCAAGTGTTGTTTACACTTCCCATAACGTTCTCCTGACTAATAGGCATTAACAGACTTGTGATTATTTTCGTACATACTCGTATTCACGCATTCAAATCTGTGCGAAGGTCACAGCCGGCAACCGCCGGTCCTGAAACTTTTACCGTAATTAGTTCAACATCATATCTATCGAAAAAAATTAGGAAGAGACTGGAGGAAGGTGGAGCTGATTGTGAAAGCCTTTACAGAAATCGATAAGATTTTTTTTTTAGTGTCTTATACATCCCTTATTTTTGTGCATATTTCCAATATACTAGGAAGCTGACGTGTGGCTTTTATCTTACATATGTTGGGTAATTAACTTGCAAACTTTCGTAATTTTAATTAAAACAACAGGCGTCCGAGGTAGAAAAGAAGTTGCGAACGAAAAGAAAACGTACGATAATCAGTACTCGTCAAAAGGCATTTTTTAAATTCTCTCAACGATCCCAAAAAAAAATCTACATGGAAAATTGGTGCAGTACATTCATTTTTGACTATTAACCTTTGCAAAACTCCAAGAATTTGTCAAAAATAAAGAATGTCATGTTCGAGGTTTTTTCCACCTTGGAAACACTGTGCGCCGCTTGGTTAATGAAGACAAAATAAGTTTTTCTTCGACTGTGCGCTCATGAGGGCGAGGCACACCTATTTTTTTTTATCCTCACCTGATATAAGAGCCTGCCGTAGTACCAGTCGTGTGGAAGGGGGTCAGACAGCTGGTACATATCATGTCGTTTTTCCTCGATCAGATTCCGGACCAGCACGATCGTGACTGTCGTAGGTACCTGCACTATGAAGATGATAAAGATCGTCTTGATTGTTCTGATCGTGTCTCTTCTGCAAGAAAGGTTCAGCTTAGCAAGACATCGGCTGTGTATTTAGTGCTGTAAGTAGGTGAAACTTAACAACTTTCAGTATTATGCCATATGAAGTAAATGAAATATTATTAGTCATGCCCGGGCTTTTTCTACAAGGCCATATCGCCTACTACCAAAGAGCTCTTTCGTCGCTCTGGTGGACATGAGCTCGACTCTAATATAATTTATTTTTAATATCATGACTTTGCATGGCTAGACTACGCAGTGTAGTATACAATAAGTCCCAGCTATAAAATAAGGGCCTATAATATGCCTACCGATTATTCCACACCAAACATTTACTTTCCATCGGTGCTGCCTATCTACAAGTCGTCCATCTTGGGTTTTCGACATCCCATTTAATGTACCATCACTGCAGAAGGTGGCCTCGTCACTGAACAGAACCCTACTAAAAAATTATTTCTTTCTCCAGATGATTAAGCCCCAAACTTTTTTTTTTTTTTTTTTTTTGGCCTCGGCAGACACCACACTAGCCATTTCTATTCTTAAAACTACACTATAATTGTGCCAAAGACGGGATATTGGAGGGAGGAGCCCAGACAGAGGGCCCAAGCAAGCGGCCCGAGCCATTTAATAACTTCAGAATAAGAAAAACGTGCAACTTTAAACATTTTTGTTCCGAGAACTACTTGACGAATCAAAAATCGGTTTGCACAGTTCTTCTTTGTTTCTTTAGTACTTTAATAAAATGTAATGAAACTTAAGGGTCAAAAGGGAACCCCGCCCTTCGAAGGGCTGTGTGAGTCATTAAAAGGGTCATTTTTGTATTTTAGAGGACGCCATACTATAGCTCTCGGTGAGTGCTACAACTTTAGTCCTATGCACAATTTTGATATCTCTAACCGTTTAGGAGTTATTTTACTTGTTGCCCGCTTATCTGGGCCACCCTGTATATATATATTTTTTATTAAAAAATTGTACACATATATATATATTTTGTATATATATATATATATATATATATATAATTCATTGTTTCTTTCCGTTGGGACCTTTTATCTAAATGGTATGGGTAAATCATTGGCCAATTAGGTCCAAGCAATTTTTATTTTCTAACGTTTCGACCTCTTTTGGGCCATCATCAACAGAAACGATTGCTTATAAACATTTTGAGAAAAGTACATACTTTTTGGAAAGCAATCAGAAATAGACACGTTGCTTTCCAAGTTTCATGTCGATACATTCATTACAACGGCAGTTATTAGAGTTTTTATGTTAAGCCAACCACCAATCTCCCCCTTCCCTTTGACCGATTTGGCTACAAATTAATAGGTGTCGTCCTCATGGGGTTCTGAATACCCCCTCGAACGACAGGGGGACCATAGGGAATGGGGGGATTTATGGGGGGGGCTTAACATAAAAACTCTAATAACTGCCGATAGAATGAATGTATCGACATGAAATTTCATATGTGAATTCAAAGCCCCATGAGAACGACACTTATTCATTTTCAGCGGAATCGGCAGAAAGGAAGGGGGGGCGGGGTCAGAGGGGGACTGAACTCAAAACCCACAATAACTGCCCATGTAATAAATGTATCGACACAAAATTTAGTGTGAGGATTTAGGAGCCCCTTTGAATGTCGAATATTAGCGCAAACGGTCGACTGGTTTTGGAGGGGGAGCGAAAAGTTAATTTATCAATTCGACTATTTTAATTAATTTTTTAATAGCAAATAATTAAATACCTAATTTTTTGAAGTTGTTCATGATATTTTCCATTGTTTCTTGCCACATTCCACATCTCACGTAGATCTTTGATCAGTTTCTTGAACGGAGCTGGTTGATACTGGTACTTGAGACACTTCATGATCATGTGAGTACCGGTTACAAAGCACTGGATGGAGTCCATCTTATCCTTAAAGGAACGATCCCCGATCATGTAGGATGTGGTGGCTACCATGGTGTTCAGATATACCCAGTGTAGTGCTATGAAAACCACTCGGAAGTAGCCCCGTTTGCCACCATCTTGATAGACCAGGCCTGCCAGGTGGAACCACTTCTCAAGAATGGATAACCCTGAGTCTTCCAGTCTGAAAACAAATCTATCTTCAGACAAACATGAAAGACCAGAAACTGACCTCCTGTCAAAGAGCTGCTTCACCTGCCCTATGTTTCCATATTTCGGTGTACCATATTTCTACAAAAATCAGCCTATGTTCTCCCTCGATTGCTACAGAACTACAACCATATTGTCATCGTGCTCCCCTGAATACGATTCGTAGGGTCGTTAAAATTCCTATCATATCGATGGTGAAGATACCCAAGCTCCTATGTCAAAAATAGCAAGTTTACAGGAGAGCATTAAAACTGTTGTTTTGTTTACCTTTTGAAATTAATCTTATTGTAATGTTCTAAACGACTTATGAAAACGTTCTTCTTCAACAAGAAAAAACAATATTGGTCTTACATACGATAGATTAATTTTAAATTGACTTAGGAGGTTGGCCACCAACAAAAGTACACAATTATTGTGACATACGAGGTTGGGTATGAAATAATATAAGCAAAAAATAAATGTTAACATTCAAAACGATTTATTGTAAAGAGTGTATAAAGGTGGTAAATATAAAGTAACATTATTATCTATATTAATAAAGCTGAAACGGGGTTTGTTTGTATGTTTGTTCCAGCATCACGCCCAAACGGCTGGACGGATCTTCTTGAAACTTCACATGTAGCATTCTTTTGAGCCCGATTGAATAATAGGCTATGTGGCGTCCCAAAATTTTGATCGGGAGGGGGGGTTGTAAGGGGGGCCTAAGTATATAAATAGTCCTACCTCATTAACGGTTGGTCGGATTGTCACGAAATTTCACATGTAGTATTCTTTTGAGCCCGATTGAATAATAGGCTATGTGGCGTCCCAAAATTTTGAACGGTAGGGGGGGTTGTAAGGGGGGCCTAAGTATATAAATAGTCCTACCTCATTAACGGTTGGTCGGATTGTCACGAAATTTCACATGTAGTATTCTTAAAGGCCAATATGAAAAATATTGTGTGTGGCGTCCCAAAATTTTAAATGGAAGGGGGGGTTGTGGGCGTAGGCCTAAATATAAATATAGTGATAGATCTTTAACGGATGATCAGATTGTCATGAAATTTCACATGTAGTATTCTTAAAGGCCAAATTGGAAAATATTGTGTGTGGCGTCCCAAAATTTTAAATGGGAGGGGGGGGTTGAGGGGGGGGGCTAAGTATAAATATAGAGCTAGCTCATTAACGGTTGATCGTATTGTCACGAAATTTCCCATGTAGTATTCCTGAAGGCCAAATAGAAAAATAAGATGTGTGGTGTCCCAAAGTTTTGAACGGGTGGGGGGGTTGAGGGGGGGGGGGGGGGGGCTAAGTATAAATATAGAGCTAGCTCATTAACGGTTGATCGTATTGTCACGAAATTTCCCATGTAGTATTCCTGAAGGCCAAATAAAAAAATAAGGTGTGTGGCGTCCCAAAGTTTTGAACGGGAGGGGGGGTTGTGGGGGGGCCTAAGTATAAATATAGAGCTAGCTCATTAACGGGTGGTCGCATTGTCACGAAATTTCCCATGTAGTATTCCTGAAGGCCAAATAAAAAAATAAGGTGTGTGGCGTCCCAAAGTTTTGAACGGGAGGGGGGGTTGTGGGGGGGCCTAAGTATAAATATAGAGCTAGCTCATTAACGGGTGGTCGCATTGTCACGAAATTTCCCATGTAGTATTCCTGAAGGCCAAATAAAAAAATAAGGTTTGTGGCGTCCCAAAGTTTTGAACGGGAGGGGGGGTTGTGGGGGGGCCTAAGTATAAATATAGAGCTAGCTCATTAACGGGTGGTCGCATTGTCACGAAGTTTCACATGTAGTAAAAAAAAAAGGTGTGTGGCGACCCAAAGTTTTGAACGGGAGGGGGGGTTGTGGGGGGGGGGGGGGGGGGGGGGGGCTAAGTATAAATATAGTGGTAGCTCATTAACGGGTGGTCGTATTGTCATGGAATTTCACATGTAGTATTCTTAAAAGACAATATAGGCTGTATAAGTCACAAAATTTTGAACGGGAGGATGGATTGATGGGGGCCTAAGTATACGTATAGTGATAAGTCATTAACGGATGATCGGATTGTCACGAAATTTCACATGTAGTATTCATAAAGGCCAAATAGAAAAATAGGGTGTTTGACATCAAAAAATTGTGAACGGGAGGGGGGTTATGGGGGCAGGCCTAAATTTGAAGATAGTGATAGGTCATTAACGGATGATTGGATTGTCATGGAATTTCACATGTAGTATTCTTGATGGCCAAATAGAAAAATACACTATGTGACATCTTAAAAATTTGGAGGGGGGGGGGGGGGGGGGCTAAGCATAAAAATAATGCTGAATGATTAAAGGGCAATCGGATTGTCATGAATTTCACATGTAGTAGTAGTAACTATGTATTCGCTGTGGGGTTCACTGTTGCAAGACATTTACTAGCTGTGATGCCCAGCGTTCCTAACTATGTAGTATCTATGGGGTCCGCTGTTGCAAAACACTTACTAGCTGTGTTGCCCAGCGTTCCGAACTTCGTACTAGCTGTGGGGTCCGCTGTTGCAAGGCACATACTAGATGTGGTGCCCAGGGTTCCTAACTTCGTACTAGCTGTGGGGTCCGCTGTTGCAAGGCACATACTAGATGTGGTGCTCAGCGTTCCTAACTTCATACTAGCTGTGGGGTCCGCTGTTGCAAGGCACTTACTAGCTGTGTTGCCCAGCGTTCCTAACTTCGTACTAGCTGTGGTGTCCGCTGTTGCAAGGCACATACTAGATGTGGTGCCCAGGGTTCCTAACTTCGTACTAGCTGTGGGGTCCGCTGTTACAAAACACTTACTAGCTGTGTTGCCCAGCGTTCCTAACTTCGTACTAGCTGTGGTGTCCGCTGTTGCAAGGCACAAACTAGATGTGGTGCTCAGCGTTCCTAACTTCATACTAGCTGTGGGGTCCGCTGTTGCAAGGCATAAACTAGATGTGGTGCCCAGGGTTCCTAACTTCGTACTAGCTGTGGTGTCCGCTGTTGCTAGGCACATACTAGATGTGGTGCTCAGCGTTCCTAACTTCGTACTAGCTGTGGGGTCCGCTGTTGCAAGGCACATACTAAATGTGGTGCTCAGCGTTCCTAACTTCGTACTAGCTGTGGTGTCCGCTGTTGCAAGGCACATACTAGATGTGGTGCCCAGAGTTCCTAACTTCGTACTAGCTGTGGTGACCGCTGTTGCAAGGCACAAACTAGAATGTGTTGCCCAGCGTTCCGAACTTCGTACTAGCTGTGGGGTCCGCTGTTGCAAGGCACAAACTAGATGTGGTGCTCAGCGTTCCGAACTTCGTACTAGCTGTGGGGTCCGCTGTTGCAAGGCACATACTAGATGTGGTGCCCAGGGTTCCTAACTTCGTACTAGCTGTGGTGTCCGCTGTTGCAAATTAATACAGCTATGTTGGTAGATAGGCAGCATCCAGAAACGAAGATGGTCAACCAAAGAAAGATTCAGATGTATCGGGAAAGTCCCATCCGAAGGACGACGTGCTCAAAGTTATTTTTAACCTAAGTGAAATTTCAGCTACCCAGGTTTAGATACGTAACATACGACTCATTATCGAGTACCTGACATACGAAAAAGCCCTCGATCATAGCTTAGAGTCCAAACCGAAGGACGACGTGCTCAAGTTATTTTTAACGTAAATGAAATTTCAACTACCCAGGTTTAGATACGTAACATACGACTCATTATCGAGTACCCGACATACGAAAAGGCCCTCGATCATAGCTTAAAGTCCAAACCGAAGGACGACGTGCTCAAATTTATTTTTATCTTCCCGATTAAAACATCTGACCTAAGTGACTTGGCTAGATTTCGAAATGGCGATCCTGAGCTCCGTAAAATCCATTCTTCAAATTTCTCGCTTTTAAACGGTTTTTAGTTTTAATATTTGTTAAAACTGATGAACAACCGGGATATCTGAATCCTACACAAAAATTGAAATAAAAATGTTTTTCGAAAAACGTCGGGCTAAATACCATTCTTCAAACTTCCTGCTTTTTAACGGTTTATAGATTTAATATTTGTTAAAACTGATAGACAGATTTAGATATATCGGGAAAGTCCTATCCGAAGGACGACGTGCTCAAGGTTTTTTGAACCTAAGTGAAATTTTAGCTACCTAGGTTTAGTTACATAACATAGGACTCATTATCGAGCACCTGACATACAAAAAGGCCCTCGATCATAGCCTAAAGTCTAATCCGAAGGACGACGTGCTCAAATTTATTTTTATCTTCCCGAATAAAATATCTGACCTAAGTGCCTTGGCTAGATTTCTAAGTGGCGATCCTGAGCTCGATAGACTCCATATGTATGATAAAATAAGTTACCGTTTGGTTTCTACTAACATTATCAAGGAAGAAATGTGGAATATAAGTGGGCTTTGGAGATGGTAGTAGGAAGTTGGCAGGAGTGTTGGGTGATGTCACGTACCCTATGTTGAGCGGAACGTTTAGATGAAACGGGGTTTGTGTGTTTGTATGTTTGTTCCAGCATCACGCCCATACGGCTGGACGGATTTTTATGAAACTTCACATGTAGCATTCTTTTGAGCCCGATTGAATAATAGGCTATGTCGCGTCCCAAAATTTTGATCGGGAGGGGGGGTAGTAAGGGGGGCCTAAGTATATAAATAGTGCTAACTCATTAACTAATGGTCGAATTGTCATGAAATTTCACATGTAGTATTTTTAAAAGCCAAAAAGGAAAAAAAGGTGTGTGGCGTCCCAAAGTTTTGAACGGGAGGGGGGTTGTGGGGTAGGCGTAAATTTGAAGATAGTGATAGATCATTTACGGATGATCGGATTGTCATGGAATTTTTTATGTAATATTCTTGATGGCCAAATAGAAAAATACACTATGTGACATCTTCAAAAATTTACCAGGGGGGGGGGGGGGGGGGGGGAGCAAAGCATAAAAAAATGCTGATTGATTAAAGGGTAATCGGATTGTCATGAATTTCACATGTAGTAGTAACTATGTATTCGCTGTGGGGTCCGCTGTTGCAAGGAACATACTAGCCGTGGTGCCCAGCGTTCCTAACTACTTACTAAATGTGGTGTTCGCCGTCGCAAGGCACATACTAGCTGTGGTGCCCAGCGTTCCTAACTACGTACTAGATGTGGGGTCCGCCGTCAGCGTTCCTAACTTCTTACTAGCTGTGGTGCCCAGCGATGCCAAGTATTCACTAGCTGGGGTTTCCGCCGTTGAAAGGCGCATACTAGCTGTGGTGCCTAGGGGTCTTAACAACTTACTAGCGTTACTATAGTTGAAGGACTATAAGCCTTATTCCGTATGAATAATCGAAAATTATAACATCATGAATGTGGTGTCGAAGGATTGAATAGACTTACAGGAGATATTGAGAGAAAATTCAAAGTTCCCCGGGCAACGCCGGGTATTACTGCTAGTAATATTAATAAACAAACAACCATGATAAAAAACTGTTATGATATTTTAAAAAACAATAAATAACATTGTTTTTGACAATTTGGTCGGTACTCTACTCGTAATGCGGCAGGTCATCATAAAACCTGTGCGCAGTTGACGGTATGAAACTTTTTAACTGCTGCAAATGATTGAGTTTTGAGCTTTTTTTTTAAGCCTCTCGTGATACATTTGGGGATAACTATTAATAGAAAAAAACGCTATTCTTTTAGCACGACGGTTCAGTTCCGAAAACTCGCAAACCATTGCAACGATTAATGAGAAATTTTTTTGAATAAATTAGTTTTACCTCCAAAGCTAGCGTTACTACAGTTGAAGGACTATAAGCCTTATTCCGTATGAATAATTGAAAATTATAACATCATGAATGTACTGTCGAGGAACTGAACAGCCTTATAGGAGATATTGGGAGAAAAGTCAAAGTTCCCCGGGCAACGCCGGGTATTACTGCTAGTTTATCATATATATCACAGGAACGCTTATTCCACGTTAACTACTAAATAGTTATGTAATCTGTCAAAAATTCGATGTAGAGTTTTCAACGGAGTTTCATGATTTCTGACCGCTAGATTCCAAATATGAAAAAAAAAAAAAAATGTATGCCTGTGAACACGTTAACTCGATGAATGTATACACACGAAAATTATATGTGACTCCAGAAGCGACGACGACACATTGTTTTTCAGCCAAATTGACCAAAGGAATGGGGAAGATTAGGGGGGAGGCTTAACATAAAAACTCTAATAACTGCAGATAGAATGATTGTATGGACACAAAATTCCATATGTGAATTCCAAACCCCATAAGGACGACACTTATTAATTTTCAGCGGAGGCACGAAAGAAGGGGGGATCAGAGGGGGCTCAACTCGAAACCCCCAATAAATGTCGATATAATGAATGTATCGATATGAATTCCATAATTAAATTAAAAAACCCAACGAAGACATAAAATGTCATATTTCAAGATATCGGTTGAAGAGGAGGGTGGGTACAGAAGGGGAGGGGGGGGGCTCATTTCAAAAACCCTAATAACTTTCCTATATACTTAATGAATTTATCGACACAAAATTTAGTGTGAGGATTTAGGAGCTCCTACGTAAGTCAACTGTTGAATATTAGCACACACGCTCGACTGGTTTTGGTGGTTAATTGACTAATTCGTTCTGGGGGCGTTCGTTGCGATTTATTCACCGACGCCATTTTTTTTTATTTATCATAAATTCCCGCTACAATCTTGTCATTTTGCATGATAAACAGATTATGTGTAGTGTTTTTTTTCATAGTCATAAAACTTTGTCTATGTGTATACTGAAAGAAGGACTGGTGCATTGATATCTGGTTCACCGAGTCCTCTTGTGGGCCAGTCTCCCTATATCCTGCTCATCTAGTCCGACTGCAAGAGGGGTCTTAAGGATGATGAAAAATGTTATGTAACAGAGGACTGGAGGACTTGGTACCCTCCCCAGTGTCTACACACAGTGTCTACCAGGGGGGGGGGGGGGGGGGGGGGGGAGTTTTTTGAAAATTAACCTGCAAAAATCGCATTTTAGAAAAATTTCCAATTGTTCAAGCTAAAAACCTATTGCTAAATTGTAGAAAGATTTTTACCATACAGTCATTAGATGATAATGAATTGATGAGATAATAAAGGCAATAAAAATGGAAAGAATAGAAAATCATTAAGCTATTCAAATATTTGAATTATCTTCGGTTAATAACTAAGAACAACATAAGTCTCAGAGTCTAAAATATTACATATTGATCATTTAAGGTTACGTACCACAAAAATATTGTTTTCAATGTTTTTCTTTATGGATTAATGTATTGTAAAGACGTGTACAGTCTGTGTAAATTATTTTGTTTTATTGGCTTTACTGTATATTGTAATTGTTAGAACTGACTGATCATACAGTGAACTGATATAAATACCTTTAAAAATTAACTAACTAAAACTATGATATGAACAACTATTATTTAAAGAAGAACACAAAGTTGAGATTGGGGGGCCATGGTGGCCGTGCGGGCTAGAGCGTAGGGCTTTGGTCGCATGGTCTCACCTTGGTTCGCGGGTTCGAATCCCGTCCGGGAGTGAGTTTCATTATCTAAGATAAAACTTCCTCCCGGGGCCATGGATGTCGTAAATAATTAGGTAAAACACCATTATAAGAGTCATGGCTAATATGCATTGTACATAAGGCCAAAAAATAAAAAAAAAATACAATACTTTCTGAAACGACCAGACTTAAAATGACTCCCATTAAGTGCTCGCCTTCGGAGCTATATGAAAAAGAATTAACATTTTTAAACAGTTTTTCTTTGTGTTACAGACCCATAGACTGCAGTCTTGATAGCCTACGCGTAAATACGGCCATGTAGCTGGTCAAGTAAAAATATTGTTGGAACACATTTTTTGTAGTATAACTGAATTCATTGAACATAAATGTTGTCTAATTTGTTATTTTGACATATCTTCTACACCCCCGTATATTAGAATTAAATTCCTTCCTGGTAGACATTCTTACCCATCTGTAGACATGTCGCCTAGAGCTGAACGAGAGACATTGGGCTATCACATTTAATAAACACAAGGATTAATAGTTAAAGCTGTTGCTGGTATGTGCCATGTGTGGTTATGCAGATGTTTCCAAGAAGGACTTCAAAGCTATCATTTGACAGCTCCGCTCCTTCTCACCAGAAGTGAGTAGATAAATGATTTGCTAATTCTATATATTAGTAGCACGTAACGTAACTCTCATATTATCAACCAAATATTAGGTTGTTTTTTTGGAAATTCATTTTATTAAAATTTTAGCAAGGTTTGCACAATTGAAACCATCAGTCTACGTTTATTTATTATTCTCCTCTTAACGAATTAGGGATAAAGTTCATGATAAATTCATCGATTTAGTTGAAGGTGTCTTACTACAGTGATCTTGGAATCCTCATATTAAATTCCATGCTAATACATTTCTTAGACAGTTATCAAGGGTTTTAAGTACCTCTTCCCTTATGCCATGAAAATTGATAGGTGTCGTCCTTGTGCTGTTTTGGATGCACATTTAAAATTTCATGATATATTAAGTCTATCGGGAGTTATCATGTATAAATATACACACAAACAGATAATTTATAAATAAAATAAAATTGTAGGAATATTGAGGGTCAGTCAAAGATGGAAGAAAACACTATTCAAATGCCAACGTTTCGATATATTTTATATCATCATCATGGAGATTATCAATGTTTATGTTTAGTAACGGGTTTAGGTTTAGGTTTTATGACTCACGCTCGGGCTTTAACTACGAGGTCATATCGCCTACTACCAGAGCGCTCTTTCGACACTCTGGTGGCCATGAGCCCTACTCTACAGTGGGAGTCCTAAATTTTGCCTACCCTAAATTTTTATTCACCTAGGGCAGGGGTCTTTAACGAGTACCTGACATTGTACAGGCTCGGGACCATCGCTTAACGTCCCATCCGAAGGACGGTGTGCTTAAGTTTATTTTAACTCCCAGATAAAATAAACTAAGGGCCTTGGTCGGGTTACGAACCCACGTTCTTGAGCTCAGAAGGTAAGCACGCATACCACTGAGCTACCGGCGCCCCCTGTTTAGTAATGTATTCATAGTGAATTTTAATTTGTATTAGTGTACGTTCATGTTTATGGTTAACAATGTATCTATATTTAATTTCAATGTTGATTAATTTATCCATAGTAAGTCAGGTTCAATTTTTAACTTGTTACAATTTCTATTTTAAAGTTCAGTAATGTTTATCAACACACTCATTTTGTTTAATTGTGATTCTAATCTTGATCCCCCCCCCCCCCCCCCCCCCCCCCCCCCCCCCCCCCATGTTTGTAGGCCCTGATGATGATATAAAATATATCGAAACGTTGGCATTTGAATAGTGTTTTCTTCCATCTTTGACTGACCCTCAATATTCCTACAATTAAAATCTACAGTCGCTAATCAACATCTAAATAAAATAAACTTAGTTTTTTAAAATATTGTCTATTCCATAAAGATTTATGTATTATAAGTTTCCAAAATATGTCCGCGTTTCTCAACTTGGAAGTTTTAAAAAGTTCTCCAAGTCAATACGTTTTTAAATCCTTTTGTCCTTATAAGTTCACCTCAATATAACCTTTCCAATGAAGTACTAAATGAATATCTTTGAGACACTTTGGAGGTACAAAATCAACGTACGTCTATACATACCATTAGCCAACCTAAAAAAACTGTCACGGTTAAATAGCTGCTGGTTCACAATACTGTTCTTGTAGCACTTCGTTGGAAAGCTCTTTAAATGTATATTATTCAGAAGAGCACTTCCAT
Source organism: Aradus depressus (assembly GCA_963662175.1). Taxonomy (NCBI): domain Eukaryota; kingdom Metazoa; phylum Arthropoda; class Insecta; order Hemiptera; family Aradidae; genus Aradus; species Aradus depressus. The sequence goes on from OY759224.1 coordinate 3,859,637, forward strand.
AGTGTAGAACGGGGATCCAATGTTTTCATTGAACATAATACTTGCTGCCTTTCAGTTCAGTAAGTACAGTAGAACTCCTCTAATCCGGCATGTTCGCGACCTGACCCATGCCGGATTATAGGATTTGCCGGATTACAGGACGTTAAATAAAATTAACACGATGTGGTCTCAAAAAGAACTTATTAAACATTAAAAACACAGTAAAACACATAAGTGTTCACATTTGCTCATAGTTTAATGTAGGTACCTGTGTATAATAGAAAAAAGTATGGAACTCGAGCATAATAAAGTATCACTACATACCTAAGTATGTACAAGTATAGAAGTCAGGAAGGTTCCAATGTCTGTTTGTGACTCGTCTCTTCTTATGGAAATCGTTCCTCATTATATGAAGGTGTTGGGGGCTTAATTCTAATAATATTAATACCCAACACATTTATTTGGGGACATCAATTTTAATCGAAACAAGCTTGTACAAAGGTTTCTTGAGGACTGACTTGGATGCACCTGTCGGCCGTAAATGGAAGCTGTATGGTGAGTTCCTAAATCCATGTTGGATCCTCCGATACATAGGTCGCTACAATACTCCTTCCTCAGTTACTAAGTAACGACACAAGGCAACCTGACAGCCCCATTTATGGCAAAGAGAAAAAAAAAAAATATATAGATATTGTAAACAACATAAAACATAGTATACAATGTATAACATACTGTGTAACATAAAATGTTCAGAAATTGGAAAAACTTATGCGTATAACTTTTCACAACACTTATCTCACTTATCGTCTGGTATGTTTCTCTCTTGCCTGTAGCTCGTCAAGAAAACGTCGTGGGAAATGAACAATTCTGCCACTGCGGGACGACTTTTGTTGCTGATGCTCGGCAAGGGTTGTTGGAGGTATCTTTGGTGTGCTCGTCTTTGGTTGTAATTTTTTCGTGCCCGTACCCTCACTGAACGTGTCACTATGATCTAATCCAGTTACCATTAAATGTGCAGGTTTGAGTCTATCCACAGATATGTTGGTGTTCTTGTTTTTAATTCTAAGGGTGAAATATTTATCTTGTCGAACGATTACCTCAAATGGCCCTTCATATGGTGGTTCCAAAGACTTTTTGACACGATCTACTCGTAAAAATACGTGTGAGCACGATTCCAAAGCCTTATGCCTGAACAGTGATTTGTTGCAAGCTTTACGTGTATCCATTGGTCTTAATTGTGCCATATATTGTTGAAGATCAGACACAAAATTGTCTGTATTCACAGGAAGTGACGATGGATCAAAAAATTCTCCTGGGATTCTTATCGTAGTCCCATAAACCATTTCTGCGATGGAATGTTTCGAACCATCCCTTAATGCTGTACGCATTCCTAACAAGACTGTAGGTAAACTATCTGTCCATGTCGGATTATTCTGAGCCCTAATTGCGGCTTTTAAAGTCCTGTGTAAGCGCTCCACCTTACCGTTCGATTGCGGATGATAAGGTGTCGTATGCTGGATTTTTGCTCCACATAACGAAGCTAAATTGGTAAAAAGTTCACTAACAAACTGTCGGCCTTGGTCAGTTACTATGGAAGCTGGCGCTCCAAACCTTGCGATCCAATTACTATAAAATAATTTTGCAATTGTTTCTGCAGTATTATTAGCCATAGGAATTACTTCCATCCAACTCGTAAATCGGTCGATACAGGTCATGCAGTAAATATTTCCTTGTGAGGGTGGCAATGGCCCAATGACGTCCACATGAACGACACTAAATCGTCCATCCGGTGGTTCGAACGTCCCTATTTCTGACCTTGTATGGCGTGACACTTTGTTGCGTTGACAACTCAAGCAACTTTGAGTCCATTTTCTAATATCATTTTTGATGGCTGGCCATATGAATTTTGACGTTATTTGTTTCACTGCTGTTTTGACTCCTGGATGTGCCAAATTATGGATTTGCTTAAATATTTCGTAGCGAAACGCTTCTGGGATGTAGGGTCGGATATTGTTCGTAGCTACATCGCACCAGAGAGGCTTTTTTGACATTATGTTGCATTGTTTCATATTTAAACTGGAGTCTTGTAATAATGTTGGTAATTCCTGATCATTTTCTTGATTGCGAGCAATTTCTTCATAGTCAATTACTGAAACTTCTTCAAGTCTTGAAAACGTGTCGGCCACTATGTTAGCTTTTCCACTAATATGTCGAATGTCGGTTGTAAACTGCGAAATATATTGTAAGTGGCGTAATTGACGTGGCGATGCTTTATCATTTTTCTGGAAGAATGCATATGTAATAGGCTTATGATCGGTAAATATTGTAAATGTTTGTGCCTCCAGTAGATGCTTAAATTGTTTAATTGCCAAATAAATTGCTAATAATTCCTTGTCGTAAGCACTATAGGCTTTTTGAGCATCATTTAATTTTTTGGAATAAAAAGCGATAGGTTTCCATCCGGATTGTTCGTGCTGCTGTAATACAGCTCCCACTGCTTTATCAGACGCATCAGTAAAAACCGCCAGCGGAAATCGTGAATCTGGAAAAGTTAGGAGTGTAGCATCTACTAAATCATCTTTACAGCGTTCAAATTGTTGTATAGCCTCCTTAGTCCAGACTATTTTAGTTTTATCATTTTTCTTGGAACCTTTTAAGTAGTCATGAAGGATAGCCTGAGTTTCCGCTGCATTTCTTATATATCGTCTATAAAAGTTAATGACACCTAGAAATGCACGAAGTTGTTGTACTGTCTCTGGTAATTTAAAATCTCTGATTGCCTTTACCTTCTCAGGTACTGGTCTGGAACCATCTTGCGTGATCAAGTAGCCCAAAAATTGTAATTCTTCAACACCTAACTCTGATTTTGAAGCATTAATGCGGAGACCAAAACGTTGTAGTCGTTCAAAAATAAGACGAAGATGTTCACAGTGTTCTTCTTCCGTAGCTGAAGCGACCAGGATGTCATCCATGAACGGAAAAACAAAATCCAAACCATGAAACACTGTGTTAATAAATCGTTGGAAGGTGGAAGGGGCATTCCTGAGACCAAAACTCATAACGTTGAATTCGTATAAACCAAAAGGTGTAATTATAGCCGTTTTGCTTTTGTCTTCCTCTGCTATCGGAATTTGGTAGTATGCTTTATGTAAATCTATTTTAGAAAAAATAGTAGCTCCATTTAATATGTGATGGAAGTCTTCTATGCGAGGTATAGGATATCTATCTGGTACGGTCTTGGCATTTAATAAGCGATAATCACCACAAGGACGGATAGATCCATCTTTTTTATCAACTACATGTAACGGACTTGCCCATTCTGAACTCGATGGTCGGATAATATTTTGATCCAACATAAATTGAAATTCCCGTTTGGCCTGTTGTAATCGTTTAGGAGCGAGAGGTCTTGCCTTACAATGCACTGGAGATCCTGTGGTGGTGATATAGTGTTGAATATTATGTTTCGTGTGATTGGGCGAAAATGATGGCTTCGTTAATTCAGGGTATAAGGTGAACAGATGTGCAAACTTTGCTTGAGACTTATTTATTGTGCTAATGACTTCGTTTCCTGATACAGCCAGTACACTACCTGAAGTGCTAAGTTTAGTGACTGCATCAATTAATCTATGTTTATGTAAGTCAATCAATAAGTTAAAATGATTCAAGAAATCTGCACCAATTATCCCTCGAGTTATGTCAGCTTTTATAAATAACCACCTAAATTCACGACGAAGTCCTAGATCCAGTGTCAGTAATGTGACGCCGTAGGTAGGTATGGACGTGCCGTTTGCAGCATATAATTTAAAGTTAGAAGATGTAATTTTATCTGTAGCCTTGGCTGGAATTAAAGAAATATCGGCTCCACTGTCAATAAGAAATCGCCCACCCGTTTTTTTGTCATTAACAAATAAGCGGAAATTTCGACGATTTTCAATATTATCTGCAATAGAGCTCGTCGCAATCTCTACTGCAGGTTGGAGTTTTCCTGACTTTTCCAGGCGCATGGTTGACGACATTTATCAGGGTAGCATTTTTTTCCAAACTGGAAATGAAAAAAAACAATATTTACCCTGTGGGTCAAATCGTTTTCTGGGTTTGCTAGTACCACGGTTGCGACTGTGGTCTCGGTGGTGAGAACGAGACCGACCGGAGATTTCATTTATTTGTAACTCGAGGCTTGAAATTTTAGTTAACAATTCTTGAATTAGAGCATCTTGACTGGGTCTACTATCAGCACTACATATGTCTCTATGTGGGTTCATTTCCACAATTTTGTCAGCTATAATGGCTATTTTGTCTAAAGTTTCCTCACTAACAATGAGAACATTCTTTATAGAATCTGGGAGTTTTTCTAACCAGAGTGTTTTTAAAACTGTGTCAGAAATATCAGTACCAGCCAGGTTCCGCATTTTTCTCAATAATTGACTAGGCCTCATATCTCCGAGATCTAATCCCGTAATTAATTTCTTAATCTTACATTGTTCACTTTCTTTAAAAATATTAAGAAGTGTTTCCTTAGCTCTAGTATATTTATTTGTAGCAGTCCCTTGAATGATATCCCAAATGTTTTCTATATACTTCGGATCCATTTGTGATACCACATAATTAAATTTTGTTTCCTCCGATGTAATTTTATTAATATTAAATTGTGCTTCAATTTGGTAAAACCATATTTCAGGTTTTTGTTGCCAAAAAGGGGGAATTTTAATGCTAACCTTACTTGCTTCGAGGTTGTGGCTCGCTTCGGCCATGTTAGGAAAATGTGCTTCTGCACCGGTCCCACTTTCACTTGTAGACATTTTACACTACTTACTTGAAATATCACTATAAATAATGTTGAACAGTTCAATACGGGGTCACCAATTGTTGGGGTCACCAATTGTTGGGGGCTTAATTCTAATAATATTAATACCCAACACATTTATTTGGGGACATCAATTTTAATCGAAACAAGCTTGTACAAAGGTTTCTTGAGGACTGACTTGGATGCACCTGTCGGCCGTAAATGGAAGCTGTATGGTGAGTTCCTAAATCCATGTTGGATCCTCCGATACATAGGTCGCTACAAAGGTGCATCACCTCTGTAATAAAGTATCACTACATACCTAAGTATGTACAAGTGTAGAAGTCAGGAAGGTTCCAATGTCTGTTTGTGACTCGTCTCTTCTTATGGAAATCGTTCCTCATTATATGAAGGTGCATCACCTCTGTAATAAAGTATCACTACATACCTAAGTATGTACAAGTGTAGAAGTCAGGAAGGTTCCAATGTCTGTTTGTGACTCGTCTCTTCTTATGGAAATCGTTCCTCATTATATGAAGGTGCATCACCTCTGTAATAAAGTATCACTACATACCTAAGTATGTACAAGTATAGAAGTCAGGAAGGTTCCAATGTCTGTTTGTGACTCGTCTCTTCTTATGGAAATCGTTCCTCATTATATGAAGGTGCATCACCTCTGTAATAAAGTATCACTACATACCTAAGTATGTACAAGTATAGAAGTCAGGAAGGTTCCAATGTCTGTTTGTGACTCGTCTCTTCTTATGGAAATCGTTCCTCATTATATGAAGGTGCATCACCTCTGTAATAAAGTATCACTACATACCTAAGTATGTACAAGTATAGAAGTCAGGAAGGTTCCAATGTCTGTTTGTGACTCGTCTCTTCTTATGGAAATCGTTCCTCATTATATGAAGGTGCATCACCTCTGTAATAAAGTATCACTACATACCTAAGTATGTACAAGTATAGAAGTCAGGAAGGTTCCAATGTCTGTTTGTGACTCGTCTCTTCTTATGGAAATCGTTCCTCATTATATGAAGGTGCATCACCTCTGTAATAAAGTATCACTACATACCTAAGTATGTACAAGTATAGAAGTCAGGAAGGTTCCAATGTCTGTTTGTGACTCGTCTCTTCTTATGGAAATCGTTCCTCATTATATGAAGGTGCATCACCTCTGTAATAAAGTATCACTACATACCTAAGTATGTACAAGTATAGAAGTCAGGAAGGTTCCAATGTCGGTTTGTGACTCGTCTCTTCTTATGGAAATCGTTCCTCATTATATGAAGGTGCATCACCTCTGTAATAAAGTATCACTACATACCTAAGTATGTACAAGTGTAGAAGTCAGGAAGGTTCCAATGTCTGTTTGTGACTCGTCTCTTCTTATGGAAATCGTTCCTCATTATATGAAGGTGCATCACCTCTGTAATAAAGTATCACTACATACCTAAGTATGTACAAGTGTAGAAGTCAGGAAGGTTCCAATGTCTGTTTGTGACTCGTCTCTTCTTATGGAAATCGTTCCTCATTATATGAAGGTGCATCACCTCTGTAATATTGTAAGAGCTGCTCTTTTCCGCGAATGAAATAAACGAATCCAGGCTTTAACCAGTCTTGTGAAAACATGACGTGTTCACTCTCGGGAATATTAAAATCAGATTAGAATTGCCTTGCTTTCTCTGTTAATAAAGGCCCGGTAAACAGGTTTCCCTTCAATTCTTTTTGCCGTGAACCATTTGTACAAAGCTGAGTCTAACTGATCAGCCTTGGGTTTTTTCATAGTTTGCCTGTTTTTCACATTTTCCAACTTTTCCGATTCTTTTATAAATTTGATAATTTCTTCTTCTTTCTGTTTCTTGATGAAATCATAGATGGTGGATATACCGATACCATATTCGTTCATAATTAAATGCCTGCTCACCCCTTTTTCCAGTTTTTCAAGGATTTCTGATTTTTCAATAAGGTTCAGACTTACGTGTTTCCTTTTCGGTCCCATGGCTATGTGACTTCTGTGCTACGTAAAAATTACACCAGTTCTTTCACAAAACGAAAAATGACTTCAAAAGGAGAGTCACGCACTTAAAACAACAGTGTTCACTAGACAAAGTACAGTCAAATTGTGCAACCAACGTTATGGTACCGAAAACTTCCGAGCTAGCCTGAGTGCCAACTTCCCCCCATCCCAACCAAAACCAGTGCCGGATTACAGGGCGTGCCGGATTAGAGGAGTTCTGCTGTACTTTAGAAACGAGCTGCAACTCGACTCCCATTACAGTATGAGTTCCCAGAGATAACGCAACTCATGTAAATGTACTCAGAATTAGCTAAAACTGGTCATGTGACATCCTTTGAAACTTCCCTCAAGGGCTTTTAGAATCAGGGAAGGTTTTTTTTTTTTTTTTATCTTTTTGGTATTTAGAGTGACTATGAGTGAATACTATCATAAAGCAAATACAATGAGATATCAAAAAATGTTACCTGAAAACGTTTCTTGCTTTATCTTCAAAATATCGCTCAACTCGACCCCTATTTTTGTTATAAAAATGTTGAGAAGGTTCATCACATAGGTACTTTACAGGGAAACAGAAAGGCATTGGTAATTTAACAAAAACAATGAATTTCTAAATTATATTTCAATAGTTTTCAAGAAAAAAGGAACATAACAACACCCAAAGAACATAATTTACTTATGGAATAATGTACATATATTGATTTACAAAAATAACTACAATGTAATAATTTTTTTTTGTTTTTTTAAAACATTAATAATACTAAACAAAAAAAAAAATGACTACAAATTCATCTTCCAAACTTGTCTCCATTTTTCTTCCAGTATATCCTACATCACCTTTGGAAAGTTTAAATGCTAGAAATATAACATAATTTAAATGCTTATAACATTTATTTTTATACATTTAAATTGAAAAGTTACCAGTAAAAACAGGATTACTTCAATGACTAATTCATGATTAATTGTAATGATTAATTCAGTTCAAACTAATCATATCTATTGGTAGAAAAATGACTAATGATTAATCAAATTGGAAATTGTGATGTAAATATTTACTTGATGAAGGTGATTTAAAGAAAACAACAAATTGGCATTCAGTCTACCAAAAATATATTTATAATAATTTTATTGTCATTTCGCCATTATTTAGGCATTTTCAAAACGACAGGAACAAACAATTTAAGTTAAAAATCTGGTTAATATTGACTTCCATATGAAATAAAATTATTTGTTTTGTCACCAAATATATTTTTCTGGTTAGATGTAGTTATTATGAATCATGCTCATGCTTTAACTACAGTCATATCAACTTCTAAGTTGAGGAACGCGATAAAGGATTGAGGAACAAGATGTATTTGAAGGGTCGCTCTCTGCAAACTGACTTAGTTCACAACTAGACCTGACGATGGTATAAAGCAGAAACCGGTAGTTGTATATATATATATCTTTAGTGGAATAGACAATATTTCAAAAATAAGTTTGTTTTATTCATTTACAGTCATATCGCCTACTACCAGAGAACTCTTTCGTCAATCTGGCGGACATGAGCCCGACTGTACTCATCGAGACTAAATTTTGCCTATCCTAAATTCTTATTCACCTAGGGTAGGGCTCTTTAATGAGAAACTGACATCGCTGAAGCTCGAGAGCATCCATCTGAAGGACGGCGTGCTTAAGTTTATTTCACCTCTCAGTTAAAAAAAAACCTCGGCTGGGTTACGAACTCGCGAACATGAGCTCGATAAGCAAGCACGCATACCACTGAGCTATAGGCGCCCTCTGAAGGTATGTCTGGTTTTATTAATTGTTTTTGGTTAGATTATGCACAACAATATTATAAAGAACTGAATTTTTAACTCAAATTTTTTGTTCCTATAGTTTTCGATAATGCCTGAATAATGGCGTAAACAGAAATAATATAAATATATTTTGGTGAGACGGAAGGCCAACTCGTTGTTTGTTTCAAACGACCATCAAGTGAACAATATACTGGTCTCAAATCAAGGATTTTTCCTCATCTTCATAGATATAACTATTGGTAAAAATGTTTTACTGGCAACATCAAGAAAAATAAATGAAGACATAACCTGACAATGGGCAATTGTAGTCCAGTTACTTACTAGAACATTTTTAAATCATCTAGTTTTTTTGTTATCAACGCCTCTACTTCATAAAACACGAAACGACTGGTAGATTTTGTATTTTTCGAACTGTATGACAATTAAAAGCTGCCCAGTATGTCTGCTCTTGGCAGGATCAGGAGAAATCAATGAGGACCACAACACACGTTCATGTGCGAGGTGCACCCAAAAAGTTAATAAATAAAAAAAAATAATGATAAATTTTTGAAAATTTCATCAAAAAATTAACATCCAATTTTCACTGTTATTACAAGAAAGTATGAGTTATTTTTTTCTTTAAATGTTTTGTTATACTTCGTTTTAATTACAATAACAGTCCTAATTATTAGGCAAAGACATTAAATAAAAACTATAATAATAATAACAATCTGAAAACAACATGCAGTGTTTCAGCGGAAATGGGTGTATTTGGCAGCAAGTATAGTGTTCTGGTAAAGTGTAAATTCGCGGTTTTGGTATACACGTGGCGATAAAAGAGTTATGAAAAAAAATGTTTGATTACAATTAATAAATAAAAATATTAACACCCATAAAATTTAAAAGGTTCTTTATTTTGACTAAATTTAAGAAGTATGTTTTCTTTATTTAATTTTATTTCAAATAAATTATTTTAGAGTTTAAAGACAATTTCCAATATAATAAAGCAAACAAATGATGTTTATTGTTATTTAGCAGCTGATCACTGCCAACTTGATCTTCCTGGAGTTTCCATCCAATCGATTACTATTAATTAATAAATTATTTCCTAATCAACTAAAAGGTTTTTAATTTTCACCATAATTAAAAGAAGTATATGTTTTTTTTTCTTTTAATTATATTTCCTCATAAATAAATTAATTATATAATGACAGTTTGAATACAATATTGGTTATTACAAAGCATATGAATGCTAAAATGTTTATTGTTATTTAGCAGCTAGGGTAGCGTCAATTTGCTTAATCCATGGCACTGCCAGTTTGATCTTCCTTCTGTAGTTGGGATCTTGAGCCACTGGATTCCCCTCCAGATAGACCGTCTGAAGACTTGAGTTGGACGATAGTTTGTCGATACATCGCCAGTCTGAGATTTTATTGTTGTTAATCTGAAACAACAAACAACACAGTCGTTAACGTATTTTCTAATGCTAATGGAAAAAAAAAAAAAAAAAATTGGTGAATCTCCGGCAATGAACTTCCCCAGAACGAATTAATCTATTAATTTTACTCTCCCTCCAAAGCCAGTCGACCATTTGGGCTAAAATTTAATTTTCGACTTTCATAATGGCCTCTAATTCCTCGAACTAAATATTGTGTCGATACATTCATTACAACGGCGGTTATTAGGGTCCCTCTTATCTGCCCCCCACACGCTTCGCGGATAATTAATAAGACTCATATCCTTATGGAGTCTTGAATTTAAATATAAAATTTCACGTCGATACATTCCTGGCAATTATTGGGATTTGAGTTGAGTCCCCTCAGATACCCCCTTCTTCCCTTTCGGTTGATTCCTCTGAAAATTAATAGGTTTCGTCCTTATAGGGCTTGAAATTTATAAATGAAACGTGTCAATAAATTCATTATAACGGCAATTATTACAGTTTTTGTGTTGAACCTATCGCTTATAACCCCCGCCCTTCCCTTTGGCCGATTTGACTGAAAATCAATAGGTTCTGGATACACATAAAGTTCGTGTCTATCGAGTTAACGTGTTCACAGACAATTTTTTTTCCATTTTTTTATCAGGAGGTTGGAAAACACGAAATTTCGCATCGAATGGTTGACCGATTACATAACTTCCCCTAAACTTGGGGAAGTAACACTATAGAGAAGGAATGAAAGAAAAAACGAATGGATATTTTCTAGTACTTAGTACTCCAGTTCCTTATTTCCAATTTAACATTTCGTTGTAGTTCTGCATTATCTAAATGCATATAAATCTAAATGTTTAAAATTTTGATTGACAAGAAGTGTCAACTGAAATGTCTAATAAAGCTATTTTCAAAAATATACATAGATTCAATGATCTAAAATTAATGTTGATTTGTTTATAACTTACAACAATTTATCACAAAAAATATATACCAATATATTGTTAACAATGATTGACAGTCGACAGTATCTGTATAATGGTGAGGAAAGTCGAGTGATTGTTTGTGGTGAAGGTGGTGTTTTGTGTCTCACCAGACATCCTGAAGAAGGAAATAAATGAGTTTTCGAAACGTTGGCCAAATATCCAGTTTTTTATTTATTTTATTTCGATTACGCTCAAAATAATATTGTTAATGTTCTTCAAAATAAATATATACATATATACTTTTATAAAAAAACTTTTTTTGTAGTTTTTCAAGTACTATGTTGAATTTGTAAGTGAATTTCCAAGAAAAGTAACGGAGGTTGTTTTATTTGTATTACGGTACCATTTGCTACCAGGCAACATTCGCTAGAATATTCAAAATGTTTCAACAGATCCGAATGTTTTAAGTGGCGCGAATGCGAATAATCGTTACAGTCCTAATATAAAGTAAATATTTGTATAACTCCCCAAATCGTGTTCTGGGGAGCAGGTTCCATGAAAATATGGTGGTAGTCTCTGTAGGTCTTAAGGACCATCAACTATACTCTAAAGAGGCCCACACGACGAGTTTCAATACATTTTATTCCTTAGAACGGGCAAATGCAGATTCTGAGATTCATTAACTCGCTAATTTTAATAAATGTGCAAATTCAATTGACAGGAAACTCAAACGGTTCGGTCCCGCGGCTTGCCGGCGGACAGACAAAAGGTTCAGTCCCAAGGTTGACCAACGAACAGACAAACGGTTCGGTTCCGCGGCTTGCCGACGGACAGACAAAAGGTTCAGTCCCAAGGTTGACCAACGAACAGACAAACGGTTCGGTTCCGCGGCTTGCCGACGGACAGACAAAAGGTTCAGTCCCAAGGTTGACCAACGAACAGACAAACGGTTCGGTTCCGCGGCTTGCCGACGGACAGACAAAAGGTTCAGTCCCAAGGTTGACCAACGAACAGACAAACGGTTCAGTTCCGCGGCTTGCCGAGGGACAGACAAAAGGTTCGTTCCCATGGATTGCGAAGGGACGACAAAATAACCCTTTCATGAAGGTTTCAAATCCAAATTTATCAAATAAAAACCTATGTAGGGGGAAAAAAAACTATAGTTACCCAAAATTCTTCAACATCTTTCAAATGTTCAATATTCTGCAACGTTGTTATGCTGTTCATAGCCAAGTCGAATGTTTTCAATTTCGGGTTATTTTCTATTCCTTCAATTGTTTCAATGGCATTTTCCGATAAATAAAGTTCTTCTAACTCAGACAATTCTGATAAATTTTCAATTTTGGTAAGTCGATTGCACTGAAAAATAAATTATAATTAGCATATAATAAATTAAAAACATATTAAAAAAAAAAAAAAAAAAAAATGTATTAATACCTGAACGCTTAGAATTTTGAGCTTTTTCAAACAGTTCAAATTCTGAATAAGTGAAATTTTGTTTTTCCCCAAGAATAGACTTTCCAAATTCTCAAGACCTTCTAAATTTTCAATCGTCTATCGGGGGGACAAAAATGACACATTTAAAACTAACAATAAACATAAAATATACTTAAATTTAATAATAATATTATATTATTACGAACCCTGATTTTATTGTTTCCCAGTTCAAGAAGTTTCAAATTTTTTAAATGATTTAATTTTTCAATTTTCGGTATTTTATTTGTTGATAGATATAATTTTTCCAGTTTTGTAAGATTTTCAAGTCCTTTGATTTCTGTAATTCTATTGAATGACAAATCCAATATCCTAGAATAAGAAAAAATATCATCAATTTAAATTTTGCTTTAAATATAATATATGTTTATAAATATATGGTAAAAACAAATTATACATCGCACAATCATTTAAAAAAATGTCGTAACTCTCAGAAAATGTTATTCTATGGCAGAAAAAATTATTTATTAACAGTATATTATATTTTTGTAAAACATGTCCTGATGGACTGGTTCAACAAGTGGGTGGAATCGCGGAATAATGACATGTAAGGAAGTGTAAGGCTATACTATTGATCTCAATTAGGTCAACGACTGTAACACATTGTATTAAGAAGACAATTTGAAGCTAGAACAAGAAGTCATCACATGCAGAATTGTGGAACAGTAACACATATATTTAAATATTAATGTTTAGCGTTGACAACAGAAAACCGTAACTGATATGTATCAAGTGACTAAATGTTATCTTGAACAACGTTATCCCTAACATTTTCACAGCAATAAAACTTTTGGAACTATTCACACTTCTACAGGGGAAGAATAAGTAATCGGTCAACAATCCGATGCGGAGTTTTCACTATGGAATCTCATGTTTTGCGCACTCCTGATTCCAAAACTAATAATAAAAAAAAAAAAAATCTGTCTGTTTCTGTGAACACGATAACTACCCGATAGATGTATCGATGACTACCCGATATATGTATCGATAACTACCCGATGAATGTATCGATATGAAATTTTATATTTGTATCCAGAACCTTCTAAGGACATCTATTAATTTTCGGTCAAATCGGCCAAAGGGGAGGGAGAAAAACTCGTAATAACTGTGGTTATAATGAATGTATTGACATAAAGGTTCATACGCAAATTTAAAGTCATCTTACGACGACACCTATTGATTTTCAAAGAGTTCGGTACAATGGAACAGGGGATTAGGGTAAGGCTTAACACAAAAACTGCCAATGCAATGAATGTATTGTCAAGAAATTTCATATGTAAATTCAAAGCCCTATAAGGACGACACCTATCAATTTTCAGCGGAATCAGCAGAAGGAGAGGGGTGGATCAGAAGAGCTCAATTAAAAAAACCCAATAACTGGCGATGTAATCAATATATCGGCACAAAATTTAGTATGAGGTTTCGGAAGCCAGTATGTAAGTCAAATATTGAGTCTTAGCCCAAAGGGTCAATTGGCTTTGGAGGGAGAGCGGAAACGTAATTGACTAATTTGTACTGAGGAAGTACATAGACGATTTTTTGAAAATGTTATTAACTACAACAACAAAATTTATTTGGACCTGCAGAAAAGGTGCTATACACAAATATATAAGAAAATTAGGGGTTTAAAACAGGAAGTGCTGGTACAGTCTTTGTTTGAGTCGCCTCCCAGGAGTAGGCGCTCCTAGACTGTAGTGTACAGCCCCCGAACAATGCACAAGGGCTTCGTGGTGGTTCTTCACTAGTTTCTCTCAAAGAGGAACACCCAATTCTTCGTGGATCTTGTGATTCCTGACAAACCAGGGTGCGTTTGTTGCTATTCGGAGTACTTTATTCTGAAATGTTTGTAGTCATTTCAAGTTAGTGTTACTGGTACCGATCCAGACTGGACAGGCGAATGTTAGAAGTGGAAGTAGGAGTGTCTTGTATAGCAGAATAGTACATGTGTGTTTAAGTGGCGTGTTTCTGTTTATGAGAGGGTAGAGGGTGTTAAGTCGTGAATATGCTAGCTGTAGTTTTCTGTTAATGTGTAGTTTCCATGTGAGTCGTGTATCTAAAAGTACTCCAAGATAGCGCACACCCTGGTCCTTAGGATTCCAGAGAATGGGGAGGTGAAAATGTTATTAAAATTTCATCGAGTCAGGAAATGAGAACGTTGGAAAATCTAGGCGCAGTGTTACCATACTGTGGGGTAAGTTCAAATATATTTTTAAATGGGATAATATGCGGTTGGGCATAGTAAAAATATTCAATAGAGCTTTTTCGTTTAAAAAAAATGGCACTCCTTGCAAATATATAACACAAAAATAATCATGAAATAAATTATCAGTGTAACTTACTCAAGGTTTACCAGTGTATCTAAGCCTTCTATTGTTGTGATTTGATTTCCGTATAATTCAAGTTCCTTTAACGTTACCAGCGATTCCAAGTTTTCTATTTTCTTCAAAAGATTCCACCGAAGAAATAGACATTCCAAATTCCGTAAACGATCCAATTCGGCCGTCTGTATTTTACCTATCCTTTGGTAGTTCAAGTCGAGTTCCTGTGAATAAAAAAAATTAAGGTAATATGTAGGTATAGTCAATTCCTAATGGATTTGCACAATTGAATATTAATTTCTGAATATACCGTTGCTTCCACATCTACTATAACGATTTCACCAGTTGCCTGCTCCTCCGCAAGCTCTTCAACTCCACCTGAAAAGTTAAAAAAATATTTGGAAAAAAAACAGCTAAATATTAAGCCATCAAACTAAAAAAGCGATGAGAAGATCCCTTAAAAAAAAAAGGAATTTTAATTTTTTGACCGTTGACAACGGAGGTAATATTATGAACCCTAGATAAACAAGTCATTTATAAAACACTTTGTTACCAGTTTTGTCGCCTTTAGCATCTTCTGATACTTCGGGTGGGGCGTCTTGCTCCTGTTCTTTACCTGCTGGAAGCAAAAATAACAGGTACTACTTATCATTAAACAAAATTTATAGTTGAATATTCAACTCTTGACTGAAGATATCCTACCTGCTAAAGGCATTCTTCAAAACTATAACCTGAACATAATCATTGAAGAAGGTTAAATATCACAGAAAACAGCGATTGTGAAATGGTTTCCCAATAAATCTTAGTTTATAATTCTGAAATAAGTAAAACATTTATATAATTAAGAATTTTAATAATAAAATAATTAGTGAGTTTTATGTTAACTATCGTACTTCGAAAATTATTTATTATAGAAAGGTTAATTTGTGGTTATCGTAGATAGAATTTTCAAAACTAGCCTGTCGTGTTATTTTGGTTGAATTGCATTAGTAAAGAACTTATTTTTCCCCAGATATTTCCACTTATTTCAGCAGATGGAACTAAGAAATCCAGAGAGTAAGGGTTATAAAAGGAACAACTCGCGGCCTTCCTGTCCTTTGCCAATTTTAAATGAAACAGACGGCTTAATCTCTTTTGATGATGAATATTGGCCCAGTTTTACTGGACATTTCAACGGTTCCTCTGTTATTATTGATAATCCACAAGAAATGTTAACATTATACTCCAAGGTATTTGAATTTCTATATACACTTTAGGAATAATGGAAAAAATGAAGTAGATTCAGTCTTTCCTAATATTACTTTTATGTGGAAACGTTGCGAGTTAACAGCTCATCTTCAGCTAATATTATTGAGAGAACTCAAATAATCTTCTCAGTATTGGAAATTTTCTTTTTAATATTCAGAAATATATTCTTCATTTTGATCCGGGCTGCTTGTCGCACATTATAGTTATTTATTGTATCTTTCTTCACAACAACTTCTAGTAATATTTTCATTATAAATGCATTTTATATTTCCAGGGCTTCTTTGGAAAAGGATCTTTAAGTAAAGGCCCACCGAAAATTTATAGTGAAAAAAATGTCAAATGCGAGGTAATAACTGAAAAACAATGGAAAAGACGCAAGCAGTGGATTGATACCTCACTTTCAAAAAAACGTAAAGAAGATACTGATGTCTCAGGTGTAAAAGAGGATTATGTCAAAAAATCAAAGAAGGCTAATGAAAATGTATCGGAACAAATTATAACGATAGATGTTGATACAAATAAAAAAGAAAATGATGAGAAGATGGACGTTGATGAGACTACTGTAGAGGAAAGCAATGAAGAAAACGTTGCAAAGTTTTCAGAAGAGAGAGTTACAACAATAAGTATTGATCGAAAAGTGGACGAAAGCATTGAAAAAGACACTGAATCGGAGGTTGAGAAAGTGGTAGAGAAGAAAAATTATATCGAAGAAAAAAATGTGATAGAAATTAATAGCGATACAGAACATGAAGAAATAGAAAAAACAATAATAACCACTGATCGAAATGTGGACGAGAACCTTGAGAAAGACAATGAATCGCAGGTGTCGGAGAAACTGGTAGATAAGAAAAATGATAACGAAGTAGTCAGTAGCGTAGAAAAAAAGGTGATAGAAATTAATAGTGATGCAGAACATGAAGAAATAGAAAAAACAGTAATAACTACTGATCGAAATCTGGACGAAAACCTTGAGAAAGACAATGAATCGCAGGTGTCGGAAAAAGTGGTAGAGAAGAAAAATGATAACGAAGTGGTCAGTAGCGTCGAAAAACATGTGATAGAAATTATTAGTGATACAGAACACGAAGAAATAGAAAAAAGAGTAATAACCAATGACCGAAAAGTGGACGAAAACATTATAGGGAAACCGAAATCAGAGATTGAGAAAGTGGAAGAGATTAAGAATGATCTTCGTGATCATTCTTATTCTCTTCCAATTTCTCTAGTTGTCAATAATGAAGAAAGAATGGTGATCGAAATTAATAGTGATACAGAACAAGAAAAAACAACAATAACCACAGATCGAAAAGTGGCCGACAATGGCGCCAAAGTTTCAAAATCTGAGGTTGAGAAAGAAAGAGAAAAGGAAAATGCTAACAAAATAGTGAGTAATGAGGAAAAAATGGTGATCGAAATTAATAGTGATACAGAAAATGAAAGAAGTAGTGATAAATTGTATATAATTGAAGAAAATGTAGAAACTGGAGACGCAGAAGGAGGAAGCAGAGAGAAAACTAAAAGAGGAATGAAGGAAATTAATATTTCACTGAACACTAAACAGTGGGAATATACAAGGAATGAAAGATACATAGGGGAATGTAGAAATATAATGGAAAACAATAATTGTTACAAATCCAAGAAAAGTGTTGATGATAGATCACATTTGGGAGAAAAACAAGTTTTAGTTGTTTCTGATGATAGAAGCGATTTGACTGAAGACATTGTTAGCCATTTAAAACCTCGATTAGAGATAGAATCTATAAAAACAGTAATAGAAGTACTTTATCTGTCTTTGGAAGAAGCATTTTTCTTAAGTTATGCTCTGAATTGTTTGAATGTTGTCGGCCTTGATGGTAAATTCCTCAAGATGAAGGACATGTGGAACTTGTACGTAAAATCTCAGTCGGATTTTATTGAAAAATATGTTGCTTATCACTATTTTAGAGCGAAAGGTTGGGTTGTCAGAACGGGAGAAAAGTACGCTGCTCACTTTGGTCAGTATCTACTTAATATATTTTATTGTAAAAATTGTTTTTTAATGTGTAGGGGAAGTTATGTAATCGGTCAGAAATTCAATGTTGAGTTTTCACTGGAATATCATGTTTTCCGAACCCCTTGGTTCATTCGGTGAACTCGATAGCTGCCCATCGAATGAATATATCGACGCAAAATATTTTATATACACCTATGGATACACATCCAGAACCCAATAAAGACGACGCCTATTGATTTTAAGCTAAATTTGGCAAAGCGAAGCGGAGGATTAGGGGGGAGGTTTAACATAAAAACTCTGAAAACAGCCGATGTAATGAATGTATCGACACAACATTTCGTATATAAATTCGATTGTTAGGAGGGGATCAGAGTGGTTAGGCTTAACTTTAAAACCCTAATAACCATTGATGTAATGAATGTATCGACACAATATTCAGTATGAAGATTCAGAAGTCCCCGTGTAAGACAATTTTTGATTTTTGGCGCAAACGGTCGATTGGTTTTGGAGAAAGAGCGGAAACTTAATGGATTAAGTCATTCTGAGGAAGTACATTGTAGATGGTTCACATATCTATAAAATAAAGCTATCACCCGGACGGGATTCGAAACCGCAACCGGAGCCCTTCACTCTAGCCCAGATGGCACCATTTATAACATTATTATCTATTTGAGGAATGTATCGTTGTATCCAAGTTGTTACTGTAGTGTCCACTTTTTACAGTAACAAAACAAAATTTGCTGATTTAATGTCGATGTTGCGCCCAAATTAATGTTTTTATTTATTTTGCAGTATTATACAAGAAAGGGCCTCAGCATTATCATTCCTCCTATGTTGTTCATGTGAGATCCGAAAACAGAAATGAGGATTCGAAAATAGTTCAAAACAAAATACAATTTACTTGGGATATGCTTATTGGAGATAACAGACTTGCAGAAACTGCTAAAAAGGTGAATATATTAGTAATTAAGTCATAAATTACACAAATCACTAATTAACTTACTTTCTAGCGTTATAGTGAAAGTATGTAACTCTGGAAATATTGGTAGTTAAATTAACAGGTTGTTACAGTACTTCGCAAACATCTTTTCCTCAATATTATATTATTACTTTGAGTCAAGTCGGTGTAATATTATATGTGGAAGTGATAGTCGCCGAGGGGTTTAGTAACACGAGAGGTACCAATTAAGTAGCCAATTATTCAGTGATACGTCAGAATATATTCCTGCGATCTGCGTCGATATAGTAGAAAGTGTGTCAATGTTTAAACTTAATCCATCGCCGTTATTAAACCTGAATATTTAAGATAGTTTTTTACCCATAGTAAGAAAAATTATTATTTTAATGAGAGTGTACCTTTCTTTATACTTATCCTAATATATTATATTAATTTATTCATGTATCAATAGATTAGGAATATATTATTCGATATTCAATAATTTTCTTTATTCACTTATTTTAGGTTACACTTAAAAATGACGTTAATATATTTTAAAATGTTTCTATTTTATCACCTGGTCTATAGTTATCGTCTACACTAGTTATTTACAGTTATTGTTGTCACATTGCCTAATTTATTGAGGGCGCCGGTAGCTCAGTGGTATGCGGCTTCTGAGCTCAAGAACGTGGGTTCGTAACCCGACCGAGGCCCTTAGTTTATTTTATCTGGGAGGTAAAATAAACTTAAGCACGCCGTCCTTCGGATGGGACGTTAAGCGATAGTCCCGAGCCTGTACCATGTCTCGGGTACTCATTAAAGACCCCTGCCCTAGATGAATAAAAATTTAGGGTAGGCAAAATTTAGGACTCCCACAGTAGAGTCGGGCTCATGTCCACCAGAGTGACGAAAGAGCGCTCTGGTAGTAGGCGATATGACCTCGTAGTTAAAGCCTGGGCATGAGTCATAAAACCTAACCTAGCCTAATTTATAACCTTCTTTGTGCTGCCTTGTGTTTAGTTCAGCAGAACTCTTGGTTTAGTTCACTTGATAATGCTGTAAGAGGCGAAACTATAGTCGTGTAATTTTGACCAATATACTGAAAATATTGACAAGTAGTTTGTGTGTATTGTTTTATCCTTCACGATACAGTAGAAATCTAATACAATAAACAAAAAAACAAAGAACTTGTTTGGTTTTTGTATTGTCCAATTCCACACAGAACCAAGTTGAAAAGTGACATTTGAATGGGTGTCTGGAAGAAGGGCCTATGTCGTGATTTTTTGAAAAACTGTTATTTCATGGAAGAAGACCCTGTGTAATGTGGAGCAAATACCTGCATAGTTTTTAGTGCTCTCTAGATGCCATGAACCTTGATTAATGAAGGCGCGAACGGAGAAGGTCACGTGGAAGAAGCGTTGTTTCCGTTCAAACTTGCGCTCCTGTAAAATTTGAAAAACCTGACATAGGCCCTTCTTCCAGACACCCACTCATTTGCTAAGTTGTCATATTTATACAATTTTCAGGTTACCTACAGGTAAGAAATGGTCCATTTTAAACTTACAAGAAACAGGAAATATAAATTTTTAGATTATTATAAACTTTATGTAAATATTTTTGTGGAATTAAAACAATATAAAAGCTAGACTAAATATCTTTGTTTTTATTTAATCAGCTGTTCATAGCCAAGTCGAACGTTTTCAATTTTGGGTTATTGTCAATTCCTTCAATTGTTTCAACGGCATTTTCCAATGAAGTGAGTTCTTCTAATTCGGACAATTCTGATAAATTTTCAATTTTGCTAAGTCGATATATACAGGGTCTGTCAGCAAACTCTGGCAATACTTCGGGATATGGTTCTTCACTTCATTTGGAACAAAAAAGTTCTAATAAACCATGGTCCGATTCGTTCACCTTCAAAAGTTATTCTTGATTTCGAAACATTTTCAATACTTTTCTCATAAAATCGATCATATCTCAAAACGTTTTTGTCATAATTCAAATTCAATTACACAACATAAATAATATATGGAAGTACTTTCTGTATTGTTACCATCACTAGTCAAAAGTAACGGTATTTGTTAAGTCGTGGCTAATGGTAGCACCACCGAAAGTACTCCCATATATTTTGTGAGAGAATATTTTTTTTTAAACTTACGTTTTACTGAATCTGTGCACTCTTGAACTTATGTGCAATATGCATTGCACAATATGCATGTTCAATTTCATTAAGATCTGACAAAGAGTTTGGAAGTTAGATTTTTAAAAAATATAGACGAAGTACACTGCGATAATAGTTATTATGACTCTGGGCTTTAACTGAGGCCATATCGCCTACTACCAGAGCGCTCTTTCGTCACTCTGGTGAACATGAGCTGACCTCGATAATATCTGCCATATCATAAATTATTAATATTGTTCCAAAACTTTATTTTTCTCTAGAAAGTTACTTTTTTTCTATTGAGAAAACCTGATAAGTTTGTCTTTTGTTTTATAATGTGAATTAATTTTCTTTTCTATTTTTTTTTTAAAGGAAGTTCTCTTCGCCTACGTTATGTTCCCTGATGTATCCAAAGAGAAATTAAAGGATCCATCTATTTTAAAGGAGTTTCAGATCCGTGAGCTGTTGGCGAGGCGGTGGTTACCTTCTTCTGTAGAGATCCAGGAAAAAAAAGACTGAACTTATCGCAATATTTGAATTTATCTGTGATAATAAATATAGTAACTATTATGGTATTTTCAAATACATATTGTTGCCAACTTAATTGATCTATTAAGTAGGTTATTTCCACTTTGTTAACTTTAGTACTGACCCTAGTAATCTTATTTGTTTTTGATAATCAATTTATTTATTTTGATCTGTTTTTACTAATAGTTATTTTGACTAGTGCCGGACTTTAACTACAAGGTCAGGTAATATCGCGTGTTCGGGACCATCGCATCCGAAAGAAGGCATGCTAAAGTTTATTTTACTTCTCAGATAAAATAAACTAAGGGCCTCGGCCGGGTTTCGAACCCGCAATCTTGAGCTCAGTAAGCGAGCACGCATACCATTGAGCATCGCCCTCGTTTTTCCTAACATGTATTCAAAATAACGTACAAAATCGTTGTGTGTTATTTTTTAGTTATTTTAGAGTTTCTGTTGACGTGACAGAAGTTTTTAGATTATATAAATATAAGTGGAATCAGTTAGTTGTTCTATGAGTTGAGAGTTCAGTTAGTTGGTTATAATAATATTTATTTCCGTTAAACCATAACATGATAATAGGATACGTCATAAGAATGTTTACATTAAGATTAGCTTATAATTTAGGTACATAAACAGATATTAACTCTTAGAGTCTGACACACATCTGATTAGAATTAACAATACTACTGAAAGTAAAAAGAAATGAATAAAGAAATTCTTGAAAATGTATCAGTTATTGTGACTCACGCCCGGGCTTTAACTACGAGGTCATATCGCCTACTACCAGAGCGTTCTTTCGTTACTCTGGTGGATATGAGCCTGAGTCTACTGATGGAGAACTAAATTTGGCTTACCCTAAATTTTTATTCATTTAGGGTAGAGATCTTTAATGAATACCTAGTACAGGCCAGGGAAGGATCAAGGTTGTTACACCTAACAGAGGCTTCGTCCGGGTTTGGAACCCACGATCTTGAGCTTAGTAAGCAAGTGAGTTACGTTGTAAAAAAATTGAGTTCATTAAATTTTTTTTTTTTTTTCCTGTGTAGAGAGCTTTGTGCACTGGAAACAGAAATAGATTTATTTATTTTTCTATCAAAACGTCGCACAGTGGGCCAGATCCCGAATCTAGCTGGGTCCGAAAATGAAGTGAGAGATTTCGGGAAGAAAACAACCTGGTTCAACAAGTAGTATGTGAGAGAAATAAACAAAGGGAATTAGAGAGGACGAAGTCAATACAGCGCAGCCACGAAATAAACAAACCATGCAAACAACCATATTATCTTGGAGGCGAGGTAGTTTTACTCCATCACTCACCTGTGAGTATCGCTTCCGAACATTAATGATCTTTTCTTCATTATTCTTCCATGGAAGGCATTCAAAAAGGTAAGTCTTAGCAATTTTTGTTTTGTCTTAAGTCAGTCACAAAGTGTTGGAAGGGCCACAAGAATAGTGCACGTTTGAAAAAAAAAATTCAATCTAGTTCATAAAGGCGTAACTTCTTTCGTACCTCTCAGTACCTCGTGAACGTTCATTATTCTTGTTTGTTGACTAGTAGATAATAGGATGGCACTAAATTTAACGACCCGTTTTGCCCCGTTTTTTTTTTTTTTTTTTCACTAATGTTATCGTATTTGTAACTGCAATCGTCCTATTGGAAATACCCTCGAATTACAAGTATGGGGAAAGTAATGTAATCGGTCAACAATTCGATGCGTAGTTTTCAACTCTTGTAATGAATGTATTGATAAGAAATTTCATAAATAAATTTAAAGCCCTATAATTACGACAATGAATCGTTGTAATGAAAGTATCAACATGAAATTTTATATGCAAATTCAAAACACTATAAGGACGACACATATTAATTTTTAGCGAAATCGGCCGAAGGGAAGGGGGCTTCAACTCAAAAACTCGAATAACTGCGTATGTAATGAATTTATCCACCCAAAATTTAGTTGGAGGACTTAGGAGCCCCTATGTAAGTCAACTGTTGATTATCAGCACAAACGGTCGACTGGGTTTAGAGGGGAATCAGAAAGTTAATAGATTAATTCGTTCTGGGGAAGTGCATTGCCGGAGATTCACCAACGACTTTTTAGTAGTAATTTTGTCTGTTTTTAAAACTAACATGTAACCAGTAACATATTAAACAGTGTTAAAATGATTGACAACATTACACAAATTCATTTACATTTAGCCTTTATTAAACAAACTATATACAAATAAAATAATAATAATAATAATTATCAGTTCGAATCCTTTAACTATGAGGTACAGTTTCTGTTTTATGCATCGACGTCACTTGCTGCTAATCTCTTCTTGCGAGTTATCCCAGTTCGACGATATTCTGACCTCTCTTTTAGATAGACTTCTTGACATTCTTTTTGAAAGTCCGGATCTCGAAACCAGTTAGTCAAACATTCTCTCATTTTTGAATTTTCCTGTCTGCATTTTAGTACAACACCAATTCCATTCTCTAGAGCGCATTTGTGAAAATCTGGGAAAAATATTTATAAATAGTAGCATTATAACTTCAATAAGCAAAGTTTATTTTACATAGAAAAAAATTTAATGTAAGAGAAAAGTTTCTGTTAAATGGAGAAATATTTTTTTTTGTTATGACATGTCTAGTCTTCCAACAAGGTCATCGCCTACTACCAAAAAGCTCTTTCGTCACTCAGGTGGACATGAGTCCTGACTCCACTGTGGGAGTCCTAAATTTTGCCTACCCAGTGGTCCTTAACGAGTACCTAATATCGCAAATATTTAAAATCTTCCTGATAGCCCAAAATAAATATTGTGCCAAGGCTGTTGCGGATTGCTATTCAGCGATCCCCTAAAAGGAAGATGATCCCCAACTTCGCAGTTCTTATCCTAAAGTAACCTGGGTTTATAGGAAAATCATCGAAAAATGACCTACTTTTTATACTTACAATTAGATGACTTTTGAAAAAAACAAAATAAAAAAAAAAATTTTTAAATATTGTCTATTTCACAAAATATATATAATACATGGGGGAGTACTGACGGTATTGCTACCTTACAATTAGATGACTTTTGAAAAAAACAAAATAAAAAAAAAATTTTTAAATATTGTCTATTTCACAAAATATATATAATACATGGGGGAGTACTGACGGTATTGCTACCATCTTCAGCTACGACTTGACAAACACTAATTGGGGATTGTTAAGTATTGGCAGAAGAACGTACTCCCATATATTATATATACTTTGTGATATAGACAATATCTCTGCAGAAAATGTTAAGTATCAAGATGACTTTTCGTAATCCGATTATTTTCAGAAATTGTATTACTGTCAGTTCCTAAGTTGTTAGGTTTAGAGATAAATTTTCTAACACGCCCAGGTTACATTAGAAATCTGGCTAGGATAGTCGCCTCCTCTATATACCATTACACGTTAGCTTCATACATATATCTCATTCCATTCCTTCCATATGAGTTTATTTACTTACTTACTCTATGCAGCTCTACAATCCGCTAACGAGTCTTGGCTTCCTCGAGCAGCAATCGCCAGGAGTCTCTGTTTTGTGCGGCTCCCATCCAGTTCTGGATCCCGATGTTCCTGGCGTCGTTGGTCACACAGTCCGACCACCGCAGTCTCGGTCTCCCTACTCTCCGCCTTCCGTGCAGGACTTCCGTCAGTAGCTTTCTTGGGATCATTTCTTCGCTCATCCTGATAATATGTCCGGCCCATCTTAACCTGCCCAGTTTTATCACTTTAGCCACACCTGGTTCTTTGTACAGGTCGTACACCTCCTGGTTGCTCCTACGCCTCCATTCTCCTCCAACATACACCGGACCGTAAATCTTCCTGAGCACCTTCCTTTCAAATA
The DNA here is from genome assembly GCA_963662175.1 of Aradus depressus. Taxonomy (NCBI): domain Eukaryota; kingdom Metazoa; phylum Arthropoda; class Insecta; order Hemiptera; family Aradidae; genus Aradus; species Aradus depressus. The sequence continues at coordinate 3,885,092 of OY759224.1, forward strand.
TTTGGAGGTCTCGATCTTCTGCTTTAGTAGTTGTCCAGGTTTCTGAGCCGTATGTGAGAACTGGGCGGATAAGAGTTTTGTACAGGACGACCTTCGTACGCCGAGTTTATTTAGTTTAGTCATTATGACTCATGCCCGGGCTTTAACTACAATATCATATCGCCTACTACTAGAGCGCTTTTTCGTCACTCTGGTGGACATGAGCCCGACTCCACTATGAAAGTCCTAAATTTTGCCTACCCTAAATTTTCATTTACCTAGGGTAGAGGTCTTTAACGAGTACCTGACATCGTACAGGCTCGGGACCATCCCTTAAAGTCCCATCCGATGCACGACATGGTCAAGGTTTTTTTCATTATACTCCATTTCTCCCATACGATATTTCTATTTAAAAACAATTATATTTCATTTCATACACACTAGACTTATTTTTAAAATTGACGTCCAAACATATTCCATCGTATCAGCGTTACAATGTTTTCATTCATTTTTGTTTTTAGCTGGAAATAATTTCCAATATTTAGTTTATTGGAGACTGTATGAACAAAATGATGGTTAAGGAAATGTTAAAATATGATTAACAGAGAGCTGGCCCTTCTGTGATCTGTACCTATTTAGATTCATTTTGACTATTATTATATCCACTAAAGCTTTCAATTATGAATCCAACACTTGAAATCATGAAATACATACATATATATTTTGCTATATTTGCGACGTCATTCATTTATGGATCTACTAGTTGTCCATCATCCATAATTTTCTAATATAGTCCACTTTAAAGTGTGATTCCTATGTTCCTACAAAACCAGAAGGTTTCATATCTAATTGCCGGGAGTCTATGACTCATAATTTATTCGATGAACACAGTTGTCAATCCGATACTTTTTTAATATACTGGGAGGTATTGATTGGTATGAAAGATATGTATATGAATTGACATTTTTTTTTACTTCTTACCTGCAACTTCAGGGATACATTTTTCAGTCCTAGCTTTGTCCCTCATAATTTTGGGAATTAGCACATCTAATTCAACTTTCCTTAATCTTGTGTCCTCTGGATCACCTGGAGTAAGAGAGAAAAAAAAAATGTCTTTAGATCTGGAAGGATTACTTAAAAAATTATGAAATCTGTGTTAATACCAGTTTACATATTATTTTTTAATAATAAACATTATTCTAAATGATACCATACCTAGTCCATGAGGACCCATGTATCTTTCTTTTTTTGAATCTTTCAACATTTCTTGAACCATTTTTCTTTAAAAGTTACTAGGAAGAACTTATAACATGTCAGTTTCTTTGCCAGTACATTTAATCTTCTAAATAACAGAAAAATATTTTTTCAAGTCATTATATGATGCATATTATATATTGTTATAGAATAAAAAATAAATAGAATAACTTCAAATGTATAACACATTTGTCATGACGTATGTACGTGTGAAAATTCTTAACTTCGCATATCGTAAGTAAAATAAATTACATACATTTCTATAGGAAGCTACTTACTTGGAAAATCGTCAAGACCAACTGTATTAGAAAACTAATAATATAGTTTGGGGACAATAATTTAAAATAACAAAATCCCAATGTTCAAAATAGACTTATCTTTTATCATTTCTTCTGTAATGAGCGAGTTCTAAAATAGACCAGTAAATCCATTCATTAGACCAAACAGCGGCAAATTTGAATAGTGCACGTGTAAATATATATCCATATTTAACGTGTTGTATTAGAAAAATTAACAATTAAATATTATAAATGAGAAAGAAAATGATCTTATATTGTCTAGCAATGCGTTCCACATGTTCCTATTCTAATATTCCTTTTTTTTTTTTTAAATGCAGGAACTGTTCTTGTGGATTATTTTGCTTATAACCTTCCTTAGTAACCTTCAGGTTTATTACCCGTTATTATTTCTGTGTTGAATGTTGATTTAAAATGCTTCGGAAATTTATTTCTCGAAGTTTTCCTCCCAAAATATATATATTTTTCTCATCCAGTCGATTACCTACTTGTAATACATTCTCTCATGTTTCGGGCAATAGTACACAACTCAATATTTCGGATAATGCTTTGCAACTCCAACATTGTGGTTTTTCAAAAGGCAAAGCTGAAAAGTTTTTGGAAAAACATCCTTTAATCAATAGACAAGATAGTGAGACATTAATTTCAACTATTGATTCATTACTGAAGTGTCAGTTCGGTGAAGAGCAATTAACTCGTTTAATTGAAATGCATCCTAATATTCTTTTGTCAAGTTCCAGAACTATTGAAAATCATTACATTTTCCTCTCTGAATTTTATAATAAATCAATTGTTTTTAAAATATTTCTTAAATCTCCTGATGTTTTGAATAATACTACAGAAGTGCTAGAAACAAAAATTGAATACTTGGAGAAGAAAATGGGGTTTTCTAAGCCAGAAATCGGTAGGAGTGGTGCTCTAGGATATTCTTTAAAGTATATTAGAGAGAGACTTATATTTCTTGAAAGAGCTGGTAAATACAAAATTATAAAAGAAAAAAACCGGTCTTTTGAAATAAATACAAACCCCTGGTTGGATTCTATACTAAATAATAGCCCTAAGGAATTTTCCACTAAAGTTGCTAAATTGTCTTTGTTTGAATTTGAAGTGTTCCAAGAGTTGCTCGCTGAAGAAGGTGATCCTGAGGAGAACGATGATGATTTTAATTGAATAACATAAGATTCATTCGCAAGATCGGCCTTTGGCAATGAAGCTATCAGTCTGTTAGTTGAAACTTCGATGGTGACGTCTGTTGTGGAGTTATTGTTTAATTTTCCAGTGTTTGTTATTTGATGTCAGTTTGTAGAAGAGTGGTTATCACATTGTTCGCCGCACTACCATAACTATATGAATATTTTAAACAGGAAGTCAAGTTTGAGGTAAAAATATCCAAACTACCCCGACCCAAATCAGTGGGTCGGATAACTATTTCGATTATGATTGTGTATTCTTTGGAAATAAATTTTTAGCTTAAGAAATATTCCAATTTATTTTTATTTGTTTGTTATTTGCCCTTGATTTGTGTTAGTTAAACTTTTTTTTTTTTTGTTTTATTAACTTCCTTGAATATGTAACCCATCACTTATCTTCGACGATTTTCAGTTTTCTTGGTCTTTATCAACAACTATTAATTGTAATTTGGATAGTTTGTTACTGTTAACATCCAAGGTAAGCCGGCAGAAATATGATGCGGCCCACCATTGTTTCGAAAATGGAAGCTTAACTTGAACGGTAAGAAGACTGAGGCGAAGGTGTTCGCTTTATGCCGCTTCTCGATAGAACACTTCCACTCTTATCCCTTCCTTGTTAGCTCTACAGCGGAAGACTGAAATTTCACCTGTCCAGGTTTAGTTTCTTAACAACGCCTGACGTCCAATCCGAAGGACGACGTGCTCATAGTTATTTTCAACTTTTCCGCCAAAACAACCAAGAGTGCCGTCTAGATTTCCAACTCATAGGCACCACATATAAAGATAAAATAAGTTTCCGTTTGGTTCGAACTAATATTGTCAAGATAGAAATATAGAATATAGGTGGAAAAACACTTAAGGCAGCAATGTTGGTGGATTGCTATCGACCAACAACGGTGATAGGTAACCATAAGTTAGATACCTAATTATTTTGACTCATGCCCGGGCTGGAACTACGAAAAAGACCCGGGAATATCTCCTAAAATCCCATCCGAAGGACGACGAGATCAAAGATTTTACCTCTAAGATTAAGACAGCAGGGCTTCCCTCCTCCATGGGACCCTCCTTGGTTAACCCTGACAAGCACACCCTCATTTAGCCCCCTTCTGGGAACATCATAAGCCTCATAGACCTACATTGTGTAATATCAATTGCAATCATCCCAAATAAAAATTTTTACATAGTAAAACCATGGCCAATCTTCTACGGTGGGATAAGCTTGAGAAACATGACTGGGTAACTTTTACATCAAAACTGCTCCTACTACTAGAAAAAATCAGTCTTCTTCATTTTACTTTATATCTATAAATTCTGGTGGAAGATGAGGCTTGTTTCGCTTTATTGTTCCTATGTATGTTAGCTTATAATCTGAGAGAAGCTGTTCTGCAAGTGGAATGCTTGAAAACCAGTTATCCCCGGTTATGTTGCGGTTAGTTCCAGATACGGGTTGAACCAAAAATTTTGTAAAATAAATAGCAGCTGGTGTCTTGGGTGGTGTCGATCCTTTTCCTAGATAGGGTATTGCATTTACCATATAGCGAGTTGCTTGGTCGCAAAGCATCATAATTTTAATCCCATATTTGTTGGGTTTGCTTGGTATGTACATTTTAAACGGGCATTTACCTCTGAAGCCTACCAGCTGCTCGTCTATTGTCAGATAGGAACTAGGTTCGTAATCATTTTTGCAATGATTTATGAGAATATTCCACATGTCCGAGACCAAAGCAAATTTATCATTCTTCCTCCTGTCTTCTCGGGTTGACACGTCGTCGAATTGTAGGCAAGCGCTTATGAATTTGAAACGGTTCAGTGAGAGAGTAGCCTTGTACCTTTCTCCACTTATTGTTGTATCATATAGTCTGCTCACTGGAAGGTGATTACTTTGCGTGGCACCTGACAGAATGAGAAGACCAAGAAAAGCCTTCAACTCATCAATCGTTAATGGTTTAAATGTACTATTTACCTTCTTTTGCGAAGAAAATGTATCCTTTTTTGTCTCCAACTTTTCATTTGTGTTCTTCAAAATGATGTCCAATAAAGTATCAGTAAAAAAGCTTTCAAAACAATCAACAACTCTGGTGGCATTTGCGGCTAATCCAAGTGTTTTAACTCTCTTATTTACAATATTCTTGCGAGGTGTCTTGGTTGTATTTGACTTTTGTGGAGTAGTATACCAAACTGTTACTTGATCTTTTCCACTGACTTCTAATCCGTTGATTTGAAGTTTTGACGTCCCTTGTTCATCTTGAAGTTGATCAGAAGTAGAGGACTGATGTGTCTTCCCCTTGTTTGCTCGTTTTCGTTTGACCCCAGTTAGAACTGCAGCACTAGATGAAGATGTAGTGGTCATGGAGGAAGTGGAAGGTAGGTCAGAAGAGTTAGTTGGTTGAGAAAGTTGGCTAACTGTGCCTACAATGTCTTCTTCGATGTCAGAAAGGGAAAGAGCAAAATCAGGATCATCATCACTGGAATGTTCTGACTGAATCACAATTATCTTCTTTCTCTGTCAGATTTGCTGTCTCTTCTGCCTCTGAATTCTCAGAAAACTCTTCATCCGTCATGGGCCTCTCCAACTCAGCAAGGATATCAGCAGCAGAGCTAATGTTCTTTTCTTTATTCCTACTCATTTCGTCACAAAGTTACTGAAAGCGCCTCCAGAAATCTTACCGAAAAAAGCGGGAATAGCACACAACAGGCCTTTCAGGCCTAGAAAGCAAATGATGGGTACCGCACACCCTAGGTCTAACAGGCCTAGAAATATTTACGTCAAAATCACACTACGGGTCGCTAAGGCCTAGTACTTTTTCATAAGACGGTTACAACTTACTGACAGATAGCAGCACAAGTCCGTTCGTCTTGCTCACTCAAGGACAACTGACGTGCGAAGGCATACACAGTGTTCCCCAACCACAGTGTCAGTCAATAGTGGAGAGGGGTGCGCTAGTCTACGCGCGCGGGTCTGATAGGCCTAGCATGTACCGATCAGGGTTAATGAGAACACAGTCTCAGAATTGTATAAAAATGCCATCCTAGCAAACTTGACGTAAGTATTGACGATGGCGTGAGCCGAAACCGGCACACTTTATATATATATCAATGGGCTCTGATTACCTAGTTAATTACGACATCCATGGCCCCGGGAGGGGGGTCTATCTACAAAATAAAACTCACTCCCGGACGGGATTCGAACCCGCAAACCAAGGTGAGACCATGCGACTGAAGCCCTATGATCTAGCCCATTGCTCCCATATGGAGTTAGATAATACAAATGATAAACCATTTTCTCATTAACAAAATGGGCTTCATGCTACTAAACATAGTACATAGCTCAATATCGCGGTTTTGAAACAAGGCCGAGGTTTTTTTAGTTTTTTTTTCTGAGTGAGTATGCCGTCCATTGGATGGAACGTTAAGCGATGGTCCCGAGCCTGTATGATGTCAGGTACTCGTTAAAAACCCCTCCCTCCTTTATCCTCAGATGAATAAGTATTTAGGGTAGGCAAAATGTAGCTCTCCCATAGTAGAGAAGGGCTCATGCGCACTAGAGTGAAGAAAAAGCGCTCTTGCAGTAGGCGATATGACCTTGTTGTTAAGCCCGGGTTTGAGTCACATTAATTAATTACTAACACCCTTTACCAGTGTAAACTTATAGTTTTTTAGTCGATGCACTATGTGCATTCAATTAAAGAATTTATTGTCATAATATTTATTTCTTCCCTGGAACCTCTTTTAGCCAAGTAATATTAGGATTTGGTCTTAATTGTATATTGAACAGGGTGTATCGCAATAGTGAAGTGTTTGATAAACACTACCACTTTTTATACCGAACAGTATATAAGTTAATTTCAGAAATTACTTACAAGTAACTAAATAAAAGTGTTAAGTTTTAAAAATGTTTTTTTTTTTACAGTAATTTGGTTCACATGTAAACGGTATTAATCGATTCCTAGTTTAGTTTTTGTAACCAGCTCGTAACCTCATTTCTCATGCTGGGAAGTTAGTGTGTATGTTTATTTTTCCCTTTTATTTGAATAATCTTCATTCATTGTTTTCTATCTAAGCAAAATGAATAAAAATAACTTCAAGAGAAAGAAGTACAATTTGAACTTGAATTTAGCTGACATATCCTACGACAAGTCGAAAAATAAAATAAAGAAAAAGAGAGTGGACAATGTCGAACACAAAAAAAAGTTAAAATCAGTCTCAAAAAGTGATGTTCAGGATTTGAGTACGGAAGACCTTGATCCTGGAGAAGAATTCGAAGCAGATGTTGAAGAAGTTAGTCAGGTATATGAATTTTTGAGTTAAAGTAATTGTTTATTGTACAGTATTTTTATTTATTTTTTAACTTTTCCTAACGTTTGTATTTTGTTAAAGGGTGATCCTTATATGATACATTTGACTGATGAACTTAGCCCAGCTCTGCATGATGCACTTTCTTCTAAACCACCAAAAGTTACCCAAGAACCTCATACTTGGCCAACTGCTGGAAAATTTATATTCATAAGGCCATATTCACCAGAAACCCAAAACAAAGAGGAATCCAAGATTCTTCTTAGTGAAAAGCAACGTTATGCTCATGTTCCTACCATACCTACTGCCCCCGTTGATTTTTCTTTAAAAAAATTATACATAAAATCCCAGATTGAAAGCAATGTTGAGAAAATATTTTCGAATCAGACGACTGGAGGAGTTACGCCTTTACAAAAAGAATTGCTTACTCTATTTTGCAACTATCACGTAAGTTACAATAATTTGGTTTAGTAGAATTACTATTACATACGCAAAATATAAGTTAGTTTAGTCGACTTGGAATGACAAGGTTTTATTTTCAATTTTTCGCGGACTTCTACTGACGCAGCACGACAAATAAGTATTCTTTTTCATAAAAAAATAATGTTTCACCACTCTGGAAATTTTGAGTTGTTCATTCGGAAGAACTTTATAAGATTTGTTTCACCTGTTGCTTGTAACAATGTCACAGGTTTTTTTGATACATTATTATTATTTTTACTTTTTTTTGATCAGTATGCGCTGAAGAACAGGGCCATTTCGATTCAGCTTCATAAAATTAAGTATCTTAAAATATCATTTTCTGCAGAGATATTGTGAAACACTTAATGGAAACTAAAGAAAAACTTTTTTTTTTTCGTTTTCAAGATTGTCTATTTTACGATATGTATATAATATATGGGAGTACTTTCGGTATTGCCACGACTTGACAAATACCGTTAATATTGACTAGTGATGGTAACAGTAATACAGAAAGTACTTCCATATATTAAATATAGAGGGCGCCGGTAGCTTACTGATATGCATATTTGCTTAGTGAGCTCAAGATCGCGGATTCGAAACCCGGCCGAGGTCCTTAAGTTTTTTATCTGGGAGGTGTTTGAGCACGCCGTCCTTCGTATGGGACGTTTTAAGTGGTGAACCTGAGCCTGTACGAAATGAGGTACTCGTTGAAGACCCCTACCCTAGGTAGAATACAAATTTAGGACTCCTAGAATAGAGTCGGGCTCATGTCCCCCAGTGACGAAAGAGCGCTCTGTTAGTAGGCGATATGACCTTGAAAAAGCCTGGGGATGAGTCATAATAACTGTTTTATATATTTTGTGAAATAGACAATATTTAAAAAAAAAACACCTTTTTTCTTTATTTCTTATGTTAAAAGATTGAATTTGAATCTTTAGAAAAATAAGACGAGGCCGATTTATGTTATTTTAATATGTCATTTATATTTCATCCATTCGGGCATTTTCAGAATGTATATTATTTTGCGGAACTAGACAGAGCCTGAGTTTGAGTTGGATCGCACTTCTTTCGTTAATAAATGTGCACTTCCTCTCAGGTGGACATGAGCCTAGTTCTACTATGGGAGTCCTAAATTTGTATTCACTTATGGTATGGGTCTTTTAACGAGTACCTGACATCATACAGGCTAGGGAGATCGCTTAACGTCCTTCAATGTTTTTTCACCTCCCATATAAGAAACCTTAGGGCTTCGGCCGGGTTTCGAACCTTTTGAAAGGTTGTAAACCTGTATATTTGTATTTTTTAATTACTTCCAACTGCGGACTACGGGACAGCATAGGAATATATTTGCATTGAACTCTGTAAAGCTTGGTACAAAGGATAGTTTTTTGATCAGGTGACAAGCGAGAGAAGCGCGACTACCGATGTACACATCACCGCCGCTAGTAAGCTAACTTTTTGAGTATTTTGCGAGCTATTAGGTACATAATATATTTTATTATTATACATATTAAATATTTAAAACAATATTCACTCTGAAGATGCCCGAATGGGCGAAATATAAGTGATGCATAAAAATAAAATACATTTGGAGACCGATCCTGGTCTTATGTATGTCATTTTGGATCGCAGATTTGCAAGTATATTGGATATTTTTTGAAAAATGTATTATAAAAAATAATAATTTTTCTTTTTGTTTTAGGATGTTTACTATCCAGAGGTGGACCAGACGAGACAAGATGAGGTACGATTGGCCTATTGTACCCACGTGATCAACCATATTGTCAAATCCCGTCTGAAGATCCTCCACCATAACGCAAAACTAGAGAACAAGCTTGAGGTGCCTGAAGAGTACCGAGATCAGGGACTGGTGCGGCCCAAAGTGCTGATCGTGTTGCCCTTTAGAGAGTCTGCTTACAGGTATTATTCGTTTAAATCGGGGCTTTCTTATTTGTACTGACCCAAGTGGTGTTCCGCGAACCTGACTTGTCACTTCCATCGACCTCGGTCCTGGTTCGCCGTTCTTCAGTTGACAGTATGGAATTCGGTCACGTCTTTCTTGATAATGTTCGCCTTCCGGAGCCTTGGTCTTCCTGTGATGCTATCGGGACCATTCCGCCACACTCCAGCTTTCACCCTGAGTGGCGGCAAGTTCTCAGAAACTTAAATCAGGGCTGGAAACTGTTATTGAGCTTTTTCATTAAATTCTAACGCTTTCATATGAACTTTTTAAGCAAAAATGACGAAAGTCATATATAAAAGCCTAAACTTAAAAAAAAAACTTAACGTTTTTCTAATATCTTATGGATTCATATAATAAATGTTTCAACCGCCAAGTACCCTCCCATGGCATTAGACGCAGTCAACAGATCAACATCTAGGCTATTATCGCAGATAAATTGGAAGTGGGAGTGAAAATTCGAACTCTGATGAAGAAGTTGTCAAAGAAATATCAGTCAATCGAGAAATTTATGAAAATAAGACTATTTAAATGATGAGTTATCGAATAAAAAGGATATATTATGAAACATAGAAACTGTTGCAAGTAAAAATGGTTCCTTTTCTTGGAGTTTAATGAATACTAGGTTCATTGAAAATTAATTTTAGTTTTCTATTAATACTTTTTCTTACATATTAAAAAATAAAGTTAGTACTTAAATGGCTTAAGTTATTAAATATTAAAAATACTTTTTCAAAGAAATTCTATATTCATTGAATAATAATTATTTAAATATTATATAATAATGCAAGGAAAACGGTGGCGAGGCCAGACTCGCACTTGATCCGTTTTCTAGGTTAAAACAGTGCACTCTAACGGCAACTTTCCATAATTTATTCATCTTATTTTCAATTTCAGAGAAAAGAAAAAAAATCAGCATCTCCGTGAAACCTTCACATTATCGCGAGGCATCTACCTTAGCCAATACGCCATTAAACTGCTCCTGTTTTAATAATGAGTACAAAATGAATAACTACATTATTAATATTATTTTCAGAACAGTTCAATGTCTTATTTCAATTCTTCTTGGCGATGGAGGTAATATTATGAACAAGAAGAGATTCTTAGATGAGTACACTGGAGATACAATTCTGATGCCTGAAAAAAATCCAAAACCTGAAGATTATCAGCTGTTATTTTCTGGTAATACTGACGATAATTTTAAAATGGGTATCACCGTTACAAAGAAGAGTATGAAGGTAATTTGAAGAATAAATGTTTATATATATATTGTGTTATGTTATCATTTTCTTATTTATGCCTTAGTGCGAGAATTGAAGATCGAGTTTTCAATGGAATTTCCAGTTTCACGGTCCCCTCAACAGGGTTTCCGCCACGATTGTCCGTGTTCGTGTGTCTGTAATTGGAACTTTGTGAGCGCTAAAACTCAGGAACGATGGTAGTAATGAAGATGAGGATTTCATCTGGAGGATTTGCCTGAAATTGAGACCACTTTACTCTGAGGTCTTTCTGCATTTTACAGGATACCGCTTTCATAATGAATTAATCAAAATCTCTTCAAATAAGTTGGAGACTGAAGGGCACATTTTATATAAAATATATTTTTTTCGAAAGTTGCCTGTTTGCGAGATCCGTAGCGTAGACCGTCTTAAAATGAAACCTGGAAACCAAGTTTTTTAGACGTTTGCTTGATTTCCGCGAAAACTATAAGTATTTTCGAAAAATTGGAAGTTACAAAAAATGTTCCTTATTAAATTGCCTGCCCTTAAATGCCCTCAGATTTGAGATAGGACCAATATGAACAATTTCACAGGTTGAAAAATAAAATATAGTCTGACCTGATAAACTAATTTTGAAAACATCATATTTTAAAATGTTTTATTTAATAAGATTTAAAAATTAAAATTAACGTATATAAAACTTTTAAAAAAGGTTTCAAAATTTCATGGATGGGGACAGATATGTTATTCCTGTTCCCATCCATGAAATTTAAAATTGTTTTTAAATAGTTTTATATATGTTTATTTTTATTTTTAAATCTTATTTATCATTACATTTTAAATTGTTTTCAACATTTTTTTATCAGATTGCCTGACGATGAGAACATCGAAAGCCGGCTACTGCTTACCTGTGAGATAATCACTTCTCACTATATCAGCCATCTTCATATTAATATGAGAAAAGTTATAGCGTTCCAAAGAATGTTGAAAGGTTAATTAATGTTTAAATGGTAACGCCTGCCATTGAATTTAAATTGTTTCATATTATTATTGATAGTTCGGGAAATTATTAGATATATATATTGTTTTTCAGTTAGGAATAAAACCGAAAAAGTAAGGATTTTAAAATTACTTGGATTTTTACAAAATATTCATTTGATATAATTATCGTGGTGATGCCATTTGTAATACAAGTATTCTCCTGATGTATCAAATATAAACATAAAGTGAAAAAAAATATCTCATCTAATATAATGGAGATATACCCATCACGTTTTTACACATCACTTTTCCCTCTGAAAGAAAGTCACTCTCCGAATTACGCTACACCAACAATGAAACAAACAAACCCAAGAAAGTCATGTTTTTTTTTTTTTTTTTCATTAGGTAATACTTATAATATATTTTTTGTTTTCAGTTATATTCCAATTTTTATGCGAGTGATATAATAATAGCCTCTCCGCTGGGACTCCGAATGCTGATCGGGGCCGAAGGAGAAGAACAGAGGGATTACGATTATCTTGCTTCTATTGAAATGTTTATCATGGACCAGGCCCACGTCCTCACTATGCAGGTTCGTTAGTAGTTTTAAAGGTTCCATTTTTTATGAGTCCACAATATGTCTCCTTTCAATTCTCAACTTACCTTCCATAGCCTTCTTTATAATAGTGGTATTTAGATATCGTGGCTGAGTTTTCAAAATTTGCTATGGGGCTTATTGAAAGAAAGTCAGTTTTTGCAACAAACTGATGTATATTTTCAAGATGTTTCGATTGAAAAATCGATCTTGATTGCATTTTTTAGTGTTTTTGTTGGTAACATCGAGGATTAGAGGTGTGGCTTAAGACAAAACTCTAATAACTGCCGTTCTAATGATTGACTATAAGGTCGACACTTATTAATTTCAAACGGAAGGGGAGGAGGCTCAACTCAAAAATACCAATAATTGCCGATTTAATGGATGTATCGACATGAAATTTCATAATAAATTCAAAACCCCATAAGGTTGACACCTATTAATGTAATGAATGTATTGACACACAAGTTAGCATGATTCGGAAGCCACTATGTCAGATATTGAGTTTTTAGCCCAAACGGTCGATTGGCTTTGGAGGGAATGCTAAAAAGTAATTTATAAATTCGTGCTGGTGAAGTACATAGCTGGTGATTTTCCGTCGGCTTTTTACAAAGCTTTTATAGTTCTCGAGCAAGCGCCTTGTCAAATTGAAGAAGTAAAAATATTCCATTAACAAACTTCGCAACTTTTGTTTAGTTATCTCGAAAACTATAAGCGAGTATTTGTAGCCCTTTGAAAGCCCTCCAAGGATATATATCGTAGTTGGATTTATGATGCGGTCCTCAGTTTTACGAAATATTGTTCTTATAATTCCTATATTTTATATGGCTTCATCTATTGATCAAGGCCAGCATACAGCGGATAAAGTTATCAAAAATTATTATCTTAATTTAAATTAATTAAAGAAACAAAAATATTTGCTGTATTTATTATATACTTTATGTATCTAATGTATAATACTAATATTTTCAAGTATTTATTTAATCATTTCATTTTATTTTTTAGTAGTATTGTTAATTCTAATCCATATTCGTCCTACTCTAAGAGTAAATATCTCTTTGTATATATAATTTATAAGCTATCTTAATGTATATATTCTTATATACATATCATATCCTATTACCATGTTATGGTTTAACGGAAATAAACATTATTATTTAATAAGGCGTTTGTTTTCTCTTATTTTTTTGGATTATTTGTGATATTTTCTATTTTTATAATAAACTCCTTATTTTAATGACTCTATTCACGCAAAACCATTTCGGTTCTATCAGACCGCAATTTTATATTAATTTATATTTGTAATTTTTTCTCAGAATTGGGAACATGTTCTTCATGTACTGGAGCATGTGCACCTGCAGCCGAGGGACGCCTCTCGTGGGTCCGACCTCTACCGCGCCAGGTCCTGGGCTCTCAACGGATGGGCTCGCTACTACATGCAGTCACTGGTCTTCACTGCACATCCCCTCCCTGAGATTACTGCACTATTTGCATCAAAGTTTTCAAACTATGCTGGAAAAGTGATCTTCAACAATCCTGTCATCAATGGCACCATATCTCAAGTCATTGTTAACGTTCCGCAGGTATCCAATTGTTTTTAAATTGTTCTTGTTATTCGTTGTCATACATTTTTTTTTTTTTTTTAAATTTCCCTAGGCATTTACGGGAAGTTACATAGTCTGTCAATAAATCAATTAAATTCAAAATAACCGTATTTTCCCGTTTTTCGTCCAGAAAGGAATCGTCGGTGAATACATTCATTGCATCTGCAGTTATTGGGGTATTTAAGTCGAGCCCCTCTTCTCTGGTCGCACCTTGCCTTCGGCAAATTTCATAGGTGCCTTTCTCATGAGGTTTTGAATTTAAATATCAAATTTTATGTCGATATATTCATTACATCGGCAGTTATTAGAATTTTTGAGCTGATTCCGCTGAAAATTAATAGGTGTCGTCCTAAGAGGGCTTTGAATTTACATATGAAATTTCGTGTCAATACACATTCATTCCAACAGCAGTTTTAGTGTCAAGCCTCCTCCATTATCTCCCCCTCCACTTTGACCGACTTGGCTGAATATCAGTAGATGCCTTCGAACGTTCTGGAAACATAAAATTCCGTGTCGATATATTCATTCTATCGAAAGTTATCGTGTTCACAGACACACATTTTTTATTTTATTTCGAAAAAAGAAATTCCGTTGAAAATTTCGCAATTTTTCCTATGCTTCGGAAAGCTGGGGAACAAATATAAGAAAATACCTTCAGAAATCCGTTAAAAGAGAAAAACTATAAAAACCTTGGTTTCCACGTACTGTGTTTACATTTCGTCGGTTGAGAAGCAGAAGTGGTTAACTCCATTTTTTTGCCAAAATGAGTTTTTTTATGCATATTATACTTTATTATTTTCTAAACCCATTTATAATGGTAAAGTAATGAACAAATTTGTGAAAATAAGAGAAAAGTGTGACTGTAAGTTCTGCCTGCAATTATTCCCCAATGTAGTCGGCAAGCAGATCAGATGGAGATAACCGCTTCTGCTTCTCAACCGACGATTTAGTAAATTGAAGTTTTTGTGCATTTTGAATAACAAATATATGTCTGGCGGACGTGAAGGGTTGGTTTATGTTATCAACGGCGCTTTTCCGAACCTCATAATGTTTTTTTTTTCTCCTTTTCATTTTTCTTTTATTAATAATGTCTGTCTCTAAATGGGAAAGTGAGACATGACACATTGCATTTTCTTTTAAACACCTCTCGATGTTTAGATGTTCCACTACATTACTGCAACTTCAGTTGTGGACGCGAAGGAGGCCAGATTCCAAGCCTTCATTTCCAACATACTGCCTCGTTTGAAAGACCCCGACTTGAAGCACATCCTTATCTACGTTCCTACGTATTTTGATTTTGTTCGCTTGAGGAATCACTTCAAGAGACAAGAATTGCACTTTGTTCATATTTGTGAATACACGGCGGTAATATATTTTACTTTATAATCATTTTTTTTTTCTGTTTTTTCAAATGGTATTTATCTGTTTATTATATTGTATTGTTATGTTCAGGAGAAGAAAATAATCCGAGCCCGAAGTAAGTTTTTTCATGGAGACGCCAAATTTTTACTCTACACTGAAAGGTTTCATTTCTTCAGGAGGATCGTTCTCCGTGGAGTGCATCGTATTGTGTTTTACCAACCTCCTGCATTTCCTGCCTTTTACAGCGAGATATGCAATTCATTACAGGTATATATATTTTTTTATATAAATGTTCAATATTACATATTTTTTTTATTTAGTGCGCCGGTAGCTCAGTGGTATGCGTGCTTTTCTTCTGAGCTCAAGAACGTGGTTCGAAACCCGACCGAAGCCCGCATTTTATTTTATCTGGGAGGTAAAATAAACTTAAACACGCCGTCCTTCGGATGGGACTTTAAACGATGGTCCCGAGCCTTTACGATGTCAGGTACTTGTTAAGACCCCTGCCCTAGGTGAATTAAAATTTAGTGTAGGCAAAATTTAAGACGAGTAAAGTCGGGCTCGTGTCCACCAGAGTGACGAAAGAGCGCTGTGGTAGTAGGCGAAAGCCCGGCCATGAATCATAAAACCTAAACATATATATATATTGTTTTTGCACATATATTAACGATCACTATTATGCCGTTTGTTATCAGGCCCATTTAAATGACATCTCAATTTTAATAGTGGTTTTTATTTTTGAAAAAAGCGTCCATGAATCCCCGACAATGTACTTCCCCAGAACAAATTAATCACTTAACTTTTCGATCCCCCTCTCTAACCAGTCGACCGTTTGCGCTTATATTGAGTTGACATACATTATATTTTTATATCAGTTGACATACATATTTTTTCATATCTGTTATCTAGAGATCGGAAAACATGAAATTCCGTTGAAAACTCTGCATCGAATTTTTGACCGATTACATAACTTGACCCACCTTATCAATACTTTGAGGATTATATGAAGAACGATTTAATGATAACTCTTCATATAAAGAGGTATGAACAATTATATGTCCCGAAATATCGTCGTGATGAAGAATTATAAAAAGATTTATAATAATTTAAACTAAATAACTAAAACTATCTACTGTATTTATTAGTATTAATATTTTTTGTACTCATGAATTTTCTTGTATTTATTTATTTCTTATCCCTGCTTTATGCCTCAGATAAAAAGCCAGAGGGCTTCGGACGGATTTCGAACCCGCGACCCTGTAGGCAAGCACGCTATCTTTGTGCTATCGGCAGTTCTTATTACCTATTATATGACAAAGTGATTTGAATCGCCCCAATTATTTTTATATATTGATGTTGATGTAAAACAGTGTTTGTTGCCTTTTTTAGGATAAAAAAGGAGGAGGTGAGCCAGAAGCAGGAATGTCCATCGATGTTCTCTACACCAAGTTCGATGTAACTCAGGTGGCAGCACTGGTAGGGTCAGACCGAGCTGTGAGGATGATAGCTTCTGAAAGACCTGTCCATATGTATATGACAGACGTCAACAATAAGTAGAGAAGGCTGCGGAGCCGCCGCTGTCTTTCACATGCACCCCCAGTCAAAATAAAAATTAAAAATAATGTAATTATGTAAATACATTTTTCTTATATTTATGTATTCTATTTTCTCTTTACTTCCCCAGTTATAAACTAGTCGATCGTTTGCGCTAATACTAATTGAAAAAAATATAAAGAAAAACGTATGTTTTTTAAAAATGTTACAAAATATATGGGAGTACTTTCGGTATTGCTCCCATCTTCAGCCACGACAACAAATACTGTGTGTACTGAAGATGATATCAATACCGAAAGTACTCCCATACATTTGTGAAATAGAGAATATTAAAAAAAACGCGTTTTTCTTTAAGTATATCTTTTATTTAGTGTTTCGCAATATCTTTGCGAAAAAATGTTATCGTTAATAGTTGACTTACATAGGGGCTCCTAAATCTTGTAAATCCCCCTCCTCTGAACCCCTCTTTCTCTTCGGCCGATATCCCTGAAAATTAATAAGTGTCATCCTTATGAGGTTTTAAATTCACATATGAAATATTGTGTGGATACATTCCTTACAATGGCAGTTTTTTGAGTTCTCTTCCATCTTCTCCCCCTTCTCTTTGACCGATCTGGCTGAAAATCGATGGATGTTGTCCTTATGGGGTTTAGGTCACAAATATAAAATTTCGTATCGAAACATTCATTTTATCCGCAGTTCTTAAGAGTTTTTGTGTTACTAATACCTTTGGTCGATTTGACTGAAAATCAATAGGTGTCGTAGTTTGATTGCTCTCGATTCAAATATACAATTGTATTGAAACATTCGTTTTATTGGGAGTTATGGTGTTCACAGACTAACAGATTATTTTTTTCGGAAAACATGAAATTCCGTTGAAATCTCGGCATCGAATTCTTGACTGATTACATAACCTCCTCTATACTTCGCACAGGAGGGGAAGTAAAAGTTTTTTGGTGGACACGATAACTCCCCTAAGAATGAATTTATCGACACAAAATTGTGTATGTTGATCTAGAACTCCGATAGGAAAACACTTATTAATTTTCGCGCTACTTTTTACATCACTCTAAAGGCCAATTTTTGGAATTTTGACCTTAACTTAACGATTTGAGGATTTTTTTTATGGAACTCAGGTTGGTAGGATTTCCTTAACTTAATTGCAGAATATTTCGCCATTAGAATTTTCGTTTCCTTAAAAGTTTTCCGACACTTACAGTTCTGTCGCATAAGTCGCCCTTATTTCCTGTTACTCTCGAATATCTTATTTTGCCCCGGCTTATTCAGAAATTATCAGAGTTCAAAAAGAATAGACGTATCTTTCTACATTTGTCGCTTGGGGAAAAATCTTATCAATAACTTATTGTCGCTTCTAACAAACAACTTGTATATGAAAAGGAAGTTTAGATAAAGCACAAATTGAAGATTTATCTTCATAATAAATCGACCGACCCTCCACAGTGGGAAATACAGTAATCTGCTAAGAACAAAGTTAGTATGTAGCCAGATAAACGGGTTATGAAACAATAAACAAATAAAATGTTAACTATAAGAACCCCTTCGGACTAATTGAGGAGTCTCATTTTCCGAGTTCAGTTCAGAGCAATCAGTTGGGTGAGATCGTTCAGCTAGATCCAGCCAGTAAATAGAAGTTAGTTTCCGTCTGGTCTCCTCCTTTTTGAGATGATAATGTCTTAGTTCAATGAACTGTTGAGAATTAACTTCCATCATTCTTGACTCCCAAAGGTTCGGAAGCACCTTCGTAGCTTGCCCTGGTGCCAGAAAACTCTCTAAGACTTCACATCAGAATCACTGTCTCTGTTACGACAGTACATACAGTATGTACATACATAGTTGTTATCTGCTTAGATTACAGAGATCATTAGGTAAAATTAAAAAAATAAAATAAAATATAACATTCCCAATATACATTTTATTTCAACACTTTTTACAGAAAATTTTAAAGAAGAAAATATATTTCACAAGAAACTACATTTTCTTTAAAGTATTGGCAGAGCTGAGGAATTCGATCTAGCTATTCTTTAAAATATATATATATATAATAATATATATAAATAAATATATATATATATATATATATTTATTTCAAAGTTCTCTTATGTTAGTTCGCTATAGAGTACATTTTTTTTCTCCTTTCTCTCTCTAAAAAAGATCAATATAATTCCACCCTTACTCAATCACTCAAAACATAATCTAAAAACGTTTATTTTAATGAAAAATTTCATTTCAACATTTTCTGCTGTAAAATTTCAACAAGATGTTTTGTATATTAAATTACATTTTATATACAAATTTCATTCACAATGAAATAAAAACAGTATTTGTACACATGAGTACAGTGAAACATCACATTAATCATTGTTATTTTAATATTATTTCATTACTACTCAATTTTACAATTTGATTATATAAAGAGACATTTCTAATGTGTTTATTTCGATATTAGCTTTAGGTTATTCCGCGTTTATTCTATCAAATGTTCAAATTGTTTGCTATATGCTAAAAAAATATATTCTGATTACATATTTCATATATTTTTATAAGAATTAATCTTTATTTCTTTTGTTCATTTCTTTGTGCCAATCCAAATTCATTTTGTGTACAGATTCGCCTCTTTCCGAGGCTTTCTTCCCACTTATCACCATAATTATACATCCGACAATTGTTGCGAACATCATATAATTTGCTAATTTGATTCTAGCTTTATTCCTGGCTTTTTCAATTGTTTCAGTCCTGAAATAAATAATTTATAGTTTACTCTTAATTTTTTGGTTAATAAAAGTATACAAAGATAACATAAAACTATATTATAATTATTAAAGTCCGTATATAAGCTGATAAGGTTATCTAATAACATTACTTATAAAAAATTCATTGATGAAGCACCGGTAATGTACTTCCCCAGCACGAACTTATCAATGAAGTTTTTGCTTTTGCTCCAAAATCAATCGACCGTTTGGGCTAAAAATTCATAGTATTTCTCAATTTTGTGACGATACATTCATCGGTAGTTATTGGGATTTTTAGTTGAGGCCCCTTCCCTTTGGTTGATTCGCTGAAAATTTGTATGTGTCGTCCTTATGGGATTTTGAATTTTCATGTCGATACATTGACTACATCGGCAATTGTTACGAGTTTTTGTTAGGATCCTCCTCAACAAACGGTATCTATCGAGAGAATAAAAATATCAGCACAATATTTTACATATGTATCCATAAGCCCATAGACACTTATTGATTTTCAGCCAAATGAGTCGTTTCGTTAATAAGGAGAGCGAAAACTTAGTTATCAATTTGCGAGATTAGTGCATCACCGGCAACTTTCTCTAATAAAACTATGAATAATGTTTGGGATGTGTGTTGATGAGGTCACTGGGATTCCCCCCTGCCCTACTTAAGTACGAGAAAAGCAATTTCCTTGTTCCGTATTTGTAAAAAGAGATCGGAGGCGTAGCCATTGGGGAGCTAGTTCCTAGTCTAGTATATTGAAATGAATAAAAACTATGTTTTCATAATATAATTAGGGGAAAATTTGTACAACCAGGCTCTGAGAATCAAAAATTAAATCCACTAATTGTTATAAGAACATTGTCTCTTCTATTCTACTGACAAGTAGGGAAATTTATAGAGCTCCGAATTTCAAATATTTTTAAAAATGGAGTCCTCAGAATAAAAGAAATTGTTAAACTATTGTTTAATTCACACAAATTGCTCAAGTATAATCGGTTAGAAGTCAAAATGTTTTTCTCAGCCAAATATAACTGAAAGAGCGATTTCAAAAAATATTATACGAGTATAGCGGCTCATGAGCAAACCACATGTCGATACCGTAAGTGGAACATTGACAATGGAAGGTAATGAGGTCTTGTGCGGGAGCAAGGACGTAAATCCTAGCTCAGGGGATCAACACAAGCTTAGCAATATCCAGGAACCCTACCTGTATGCAGGGAGTCTGTTCAAATAAATATTTAAGAAATATTTTATGCGGTGTTGTATCAGTTCCGTTACACTTTCCTTACAGTGACCAGAAGAAGGGACATGTAAATAACTAGAGAAAAAGGAAGACACCTCTGGAAGAAATGCCGGAAAAAAAATCAACATTTCAACATCCCAGAGAAGTTTAAGAAACACACTTTCTTGTTACATGGAGAGTTGGTTCTTTGGGATTCACTTTAGTTCTGTTGGTAAAAAAAAACATAGGCTCGTAACTAACAGGAATGTTAATGGTAAAGCGGCACAGAAGACGGACTAGAATTGAATCAGGAACGTATAACGGTCAATGGTTTCCTTAGGAACCAGTGCTACTAGGTTGGCTCCTGACCCGACTTTCGAGAGGTCTGACTCCGGAAGTTGACAGAACTAATTCAGGATAGATCTCTATTCACACTCTAATCAAATCCAGCCAGAAACTGACTGTATAAATATGAGAAACATTAAACGGTTTTTTACATAGGAAAACCTTATTTTTGGTAAAACACACTGAACAATTATTTTAGAAGCATATATAGGTTGGCCTTACGATACGGTTGGAGGAATATCCCCGTCGGTCTTGTATTTTTTAGTCCATACAAGTATTCTTCGTTCCAATTTATTCGGGGCATGAAAGCTACGACCTGTTGGGAGAAACAAAATAAATTATTTTTCAGAAATATGTATACCATGAAGGACGATTGAATATTAACGAAAACAGTAATACTTAAGTCAGTAAAGCTGGTGTCAGAACTAGTTGGTTGGTCATCTTTTGGTTTCGGCTCAACAGATTTATCTGATATACTACGGAAACTAGGTTTTAAATTTCTACAATTTGATAAGAGAACTCTAGGCTGCCTAAGAATACAAGAAGCGAATTTATACATTGTACCTGATATATATTAAATGTTAAATTTAAAAACTACTCTAAAACAGAGATTCATTATATAAGTGTATTTTAAGAGTTCTTTCCCTACAACAGGGTTACTTACATGTTAGGTTATTCTACTATCTAAAGAATATATATATATATATATATACATTTATTCACCGGTGTTAACGTTAACCATTTGTGTTCTGAGAAATAAAATTATTAATGTAAATAAAAAATTGTTGACAGTATTTTAAAGAAAGATATTGGCTTTATCACCGGGGATATTCCATAATTAACACATAAACTCATTGTTTGAACCCAAAAGATAGAAATGATGTGTAGTTTGGGGAAATAAAACCTTTAGAAATGCCTAATTACTGTTTTTTCACTTAAGAATACAATAGTCTACAATTAAATGTTTACTAGCAAAACGCAGTAATAAATAATATCAAGTTTAGTCTTATCACTATAGCTATTCAAATATCCCACCTTTTGGCTTATCCGGTTGACTCGCCCGTCGGTATCAATGTAACAAGAATATTACCTTCTGGATATTGAACATTATATATTTTTTATTTTATTTTTACTAATATGTTTATTTTCGAAGA
The DNA here is from genome assembly GCA_963662175.1 of Aradus depressus. Lineage (NCBI taxonomy): Eukaryota > Metazoa > Arthropoda > Insecta > Hemiptera > Aradidae > Aradus > Aradus depressus. The sequence goes on from OY759224.1 coordinate 3,907,313, forward strand.
TTCTTGCTGGAAGATTGTTAAATGTAGTATTGCGGAGTCTTTAGTTGAGATTTTTGTGTCTTATCGTGCTCAATGGTTCAGTAGTAATTAGTGTTTGCAATGCATTGGACATGGAATCCTGTTGTTGCTGTTACCCTTTTCGACGTATTAGGACTCCTAAGTAAGCAAGAATTGATTTATTGAAAGTTTGTAACTTCGTTATTAAACATAGTTTGCAGATAAACATTGTTTTAAGTTTAAGTTTAAGCTGATTCAGAAATGTTTTGATTAGAGAGCTAGTACATTGTACTAGCTAGATTAAATTAAGAGACCTTAATTTTTTCTTTTTCAACTTTTAAGTTAATGTTACTCGTTTTTTTCAGGAAAGTTGTTTTACTTCTGGCCGGTCTCGACAATGCTGGGAAAACTACAGCTGCAAAGGGTTTGGCAGGAGGTGGTTATATTCCATTTTACACTGTTTTGATGATGAGATGCAACACAAAATAATATTCACTTTATTCATATGTTTTTGATATCTTTATTTTTTTGTCTTTTCAGACTTTTTGGAAGATGCTATACCTACCGTGGGATTTTCTTCGGTCAATCTCAAGCATCGAGGTTATGACGTTAAAATTTATGACTTGGGTGGAGGGCCTCAGATAAGGGATCTTTGGAAATCCTATTTTCAAGATGTAAGTTTTACTTTTTTTAAATATTGAAAGATAGTGTGTTATCACCGAAGTCTGCCTGTATAACATTTCATGAATATTATACGCGTGTCCAAAATGGAAATCAAGCTGAATGCTTACTTATATACCATTATCGGTACAAATTATGGAGTAATGTCAGGAAAGTGTTATGCGGAATATATGTGCTTTTCGTAGTTGAGAAACGCGAACATATTATAGAAATGTGTAATAAAGAAAGCAGAGTTATTTTTGAAATATTGTCTATACCACAAAAATATGTACGTACACTACCCGTTTCGGTCAGAGGTTTGAAGTCTCCATTTTTCGTTTGGTAGAGTCAAGAAAGGACTGACACTTGTCACCGAGATGAAGCTAAAAAAAATGGTGACACTAAGAATAGGCGACGAAACGCTCGACCAAAAAAATGATTTAATCAAAGGCACGCGCGGCAGACCGCTTCAGGAATAATCGTTGTGGCTAAGATTTCCCGGGTCGCTTGTATGATAATTAGACAAGAGAAGACCAGTCTAAGTTAAAGGCAATGGAACTGGAATTGCGGCAGGACACGCGATTGAGTTGACTCTTTACAATCTTCCCACAAACAAATCGAATCTGTGGCTCGAGAGCATGGGGGACCTCTACTCAATAGCCTTGCGAGACTTCAGTGGCGACTCACTAAGTTGTGGGTATGGGGATCAAAATGCAGTAGAAAGGAAACAGACGGCGAATTCGTAGCCGTATTCTTGGCGCTTGGAGAACTGGGAAGTCGCCCTGAACAAAATATACTGGATTTCTGCAGACATGGGAGATTGACAGCTTTGGCAAAGGAATGGTGATTGTAATTGCGGAATTGACGGTAACGAGAAAGCATACTGGCGAAGGAGGGCGCACCAGCCTGATCCGCCAATCCCGATCTAGACTGTGATACAAGCCATAGACAGAACCTATACTACACTACCTCAGTAAAGGAAGACCTCGACTCAGTCCCGATAGAAACCCACCGGGAAGAGAGTCGCATCTCCAGAGGCTTGAATACAGAGCAGGGAACATTGGACAAGGAACATTTGTATGTAGAACAGTACTCTAGAAGACATAAGGCGACCCACCAGAGACACTTCTCACGTTTGTATTGAGCTGCCATGCTCCGCTTGAGGTCAATCCGGTGGGCGTAATTTAAAGAAACGATGTAACGCCAATACCAGTAATATATATATATTTGTGGAATAGACTATATATAGTTGGTTATCTGTCCATTTCAATCATACTACCTATTTCAATATCTTCTTTATTATGAAAAATATTGTATTTGATCCCACCCTGCAGGTCCACGGTGTGATATTTGTTATGGATGCTAGCGACTTATTAAGAATTGAAGAATGTAAGAGTACCTTAGAACATTTACTTAGGGATGAAAAATTAGCTGGAAAACCGGTATTGGTGTAAGTCTTTTTGAGATAAGAAAATTTTTCACCAATGCACTATTGATAATTATTATGCATTAATATTGCACTGCCAGCATATATTGTTTTTATAGTAGTAATAATTACTTTAACAATAATTACACATCTATATAGTCAATAGATCTGATGGTCGATCTTTTTGGATCTCTAAAAACTAATATTTTTTAAACATGTTTCTCACACTTCTTTACGTAGATTTTCTTGCACATACTATTGACACCTTCGCTACTATTGCCTCCATAATTATTTTCATTTTATTTACATTATTCTGCTTGTTTGTTAGACTTGCCAACAAGCAGGATCGTCCAGGAGCCCTAGATGAACTGGATATAGTTGAGCAGCTCCGTCTTGAGCCGTTGGTCAACGAACAGAAGTGTGTCACCCTGGTGGAGGTCTGCTCCGCACTCCAGCCCAACACCAGGATCGACTCGAGGCTTCTTAGTGGATATAGGTACGCTGGGATCTGGTGATATATATCTGAATTTGACTTTCGCTCCCCTAGAAAATAAAATCAAGGGAACCTCAAATAATAATCACAAAATTAACCAAGAAAATATAAGATTCTATAAAAGTTCTAAAATAGAACTTAGAAACATGATTTTCAAACAGCTCTTTTATTTTGGCGGATTTCAAATAGTTGATAGATTGACTAATTTCTATGAATGTATCGACATTTTTCTTTATATTAGAATTAAGATATCCCTCAATAGGACACCTATTAATTTTCTGCCGAATAGTCCTTAAAATAAAATGATAGATAAAACACTTTTTTGAACACTTATATTGTCTAATTCCACAAACATATACTTAAATGTATACCGGTTTCGGCTTACGCCATCGTCAGCACAATGTTTAACAATAATTCAGATATTTGCCAAGCATACATATTTATATTAACCTAAGAGTACCTGAGGTGAAAGGGTCCCCTCCTCTGGTAAAACCAGGGGGGTGGAAGTCTATATTCTAACTGTAATAGCTAACTGTGCATTTATTTGAAAACCAAGAAAATAAAATTAAAATAGAACTAAAAACTAACATTACAAGAAAACAATATAACAAAAGTACAATATATAGCTATGTAGGAAGTTATTTAACCTAGATTAATGTTGCTATGGATATTTGTTATCTGAAAGGGATTAACAAAGGAGAAAATTTGAAGTGTGTCTGGTCGTTTAAACCCATTTTTTCGAGTCCTATTAATTTCTAGCTGTTCTAGAGAATCTAATGGTCTACCTTTTTCACATAAGTGGAGGTATTTTATGCCAGTTGTTTCGTTGAATGAGTGACCCATATCATTTATATGTTTCGCAAATGTAGATTTTTCCCCTTTCCTTACTATATCAGTTATGTGCTCTTTTATTCGTTCTCTGAATTTGCGTCCCGATTGGCCTGTGTATACCCAACTGCACGTTTCACATTTGAGTTGGTATGTTTGTGGAATTGGACAATATAAGTGTTCAAAAAAGTGTTTTATCTATCATTTTATTTTATTCATTAGTATTTCCACTATATCAACACAGAACGCAAAAAATGTATTCGGACATTGAATAGTCCTTAGATGAGATAAATTCGCAGGGAGAACGAAAGCTTAATTGGTTGGAAATAATTCGAGATGTGGAAGTACACACTCGGTGATTCACCAACAACTTTTTGTAATTATAAATGTTGACAGACCCGTTTCAGGATCCACGCATTTTCCGACCTCCTACATCTTTTTAAAATGATAAATATGATCAAGATGTGTAATATGAATGAAAAAAAAAAAATCTCATAATGATCTCTTTGTCCGATTATTGAATAAAGTTAATAGAACCTTGTTACAAATATATAATTTTAATGTTACATTTGGTTTCAGGTGGTTGTTGAATCAAATTATTCATGATTATAACAGTTTAAATGAAAGAGTTGAAGCAGATGTGAAAATAGAAACGGATAAAATTAATGCACAAAAATCCGAATGGAGAAAAAGAATGAATGAAGAAAATGAAGCGAACGGAGACGTGTTGAAGGGAGAGCAGACGATAAAGATAGAAAGTGGGACCAAGGTTTGTGAATTTTGTTATTTATATTTATGAACTTAGTACTTATGGGGAGTTTCATCTTGTAGAATCTCCAGTGGAGGGGGAGGCGCAGACGTGACGTCACATGTTCAATGCTTCGTCTTCTTTCCTGTGTTATACTGAACTTTCATTTTATAAAAATGATAAAAAACTGGAAGAAATTATTGAGAATCTATCTTCAATGAATCCACGGTTAACCCAATGGCTAAAGTAGATATGGATTTTTTAATGTTTAAATACAGATTAATATCGTTAATTTTTGAAAAAAACATGAACAATGTATTTAATCGATATATTAAAATACTCGGCTTTAATGTAAAGCATGCGTTTTCAATTTATGTTTTGTTCGTAATTATGACTCATGTTGGGGGATTTAACTATGAGATCATATCGCCTACTACCAGAAGGCTGTTTGCTGTTCTGAGCCTGACGCAGTTGGTTCCTCATATTTTCCAACTTTCTGATTCTCCAAAAATGAAAAAGAAATACTACTGAATAAAACAACTTCTAAGTTGAGGAACGCGGACATATTGTGGAAACTTCCACTAAAGATATAAATATATATAACTACCGGTTTCGGCCTTAAACCATCGTCAGGTCTAGTTATGAACTCTCTGCAAACTAACTTAGTTCATAACTAGACCTGACGTTGGTATAAAGCCGAAACCGATAGTTATATATATTTATATTTTTAGTGGAATAGACAATATTTCAAAAATAAGTTTGTTTTATTTATTTACTGAATAAAACACTTAGAACAAGTAAAAAATTCCACTATATTTATATAAAATACACAATATATTTCGCTGGTTAGAGCATTATCCAGTGTACAGGATACAGACTTAAGACCTGCACACTTGACAATGCTCTAACTAGTGAAATATATTGTGTCTTTTATATAAATATAGTGGAATTTTTTGACTTGTTCCAAGTGTTTTATTCAGTAGTATTTACAATGAACTTCCACAAGATCTCTGGCGAAAACATCTCTAATTTGATAAAGAAATGTCTGTGAACACACAACTGCCGATACAATAAACGTATGGACACGAAATTTTATATGGTGTATCCAGAACCCCATAAAAGCGAAATTTACTGAAATTCATATCCTTTTATGTCGCTATGTTTATTTTGCAGTTTGAATATATTTTTATTCCCATAAAACTCACGAATAGAACAATTTAGTTCTATTTTTTCCACGGTTTTACCAATTTTTTTTTTTTTTTTTTTTTACCTGAACCTCAAAATCTCTTATGCATCACCCAATACTCTAGATATTTGTATAAAAGGTGAAACTACCTATTGCTGTGTACTTGGATGCCAGTATAGTGAGAATGTTGACAAGTTGTTCTTTTGAAAATCTTATAAAGATACGAAAAAAATTTTTAATACAATATATTCTTTTTTCAGAAGGTTGTTGTAAATGGTTCAACACCACTGGCTCATAGAGAAGGAACAGATCAGACAGATTATGCTAAATTTAATGCTCCCAGCTCCAGCGGTGTTAACATGGACAGGTCGCCCAAAAACATAACTAGCCACATCAGAGGTATTATCGCTTTATTTATCCTACATATCAACAGTTCTCTGTCCCTAGAAAACATGAGTTACACCAAAAGTGTAGGAAATCAAATTTCCAACATTTGATCGTATTTGATGTACCTATTGGGGGAGGAGGGGAAGGCGCTGGTAGTGAGTTTTGAATTGAATATTGAATAGAACCTCGTTTTAATGGTGCTGTGGGGCAACAATTTCCATTTATGCTAAGAGACGGGTAAGCCATCGGCCTCAAAATTCTGCTAGTATTATTATATATTTTTATATTTCGCATATTGTCCAGAAATGTAGTCGTGGGAGAGACACTTCCGGAAAAGTTACAAAAAAAGTATTATCTTAATTTTAATTAAATAGAAAAATTATCTACCATATTTATTAATATCACAACACTGTGATCTGTCTTCAGCCGTGGATATCCTTCAACCATGTGTGGAAGTCTTGGCGTATTGGTTCAGGTGGAAACTTAAGCTTAATGCTGCTAAAACGGAGGCCAAATTTTTCTCTCTTCGAAGATTAGAACTACCACATTGACAAAACTACACATGAACAACGCTTTCATTCACATTCCTAACCACAAAACAATTAAAGATCTTGGCATTCATTTGGACACAAAATTAACATGGAATCATCACGTAAACAAGAAACTCACTGTAATCGGAGAGTTTTAAAGCTCTGAAGATATATATTATATAAATTCAGAATCTCATTAAACAACTCAAAAGTGATATTATTATTATTTTTTGTCTGTTTTAATACTTTCATAGTATATAACTTAATATCTTCTGTTTGTTTCAGAACAATTTGAACAGAAGGGTATCAAACAGCGACATAAGCTGACGATGTCTCGTCGGAATAAGGTGTTCCCCTGGGGCGGTTGTGGTGGTGAGACTGGCCAGAGCCCTCCAGGTAGCCGAGGGGACCCGAGTCTCCAGAAGCCTGCCTCCACCCAAGTCAGTCTGACACTGCAGGCCCTCACGAGTCCTGTCAAGAAGCAGGGGAGGCCACCACGCCACCCTCACAGGAAGAGTCTCCCTCCTCTTAAGATACACCACCCCCCGGTCCGACCTTCCTCCTCCAAGTCACTCGGCAGCGAAGGTAACCTAGGAGCTGATGTGGAGACACGAAAATTGTCACATGACGAGGACCCTTCGGTATATAAGTCCCCCCCCCCCCCCCCCCCCCCCCCCGAAAATCATCAACTGCTGCTGTAACGGCAAAAAAAACTTCCCTACACAGTCCCTAGAGGCCTATAGAACCTAATTCCACAGAAATCTCATTTTCGACTAAAGTGGCGCTTAGAACCTTTTTCGCGTCAACCACTCATTGTTCAATGAAGAATAGTTCCTTTTCGCAATCTTTTAAAAAAAAAAAGAATAAAAAAAAGAAAGGGTTTGGTTTTACATTTTAATTCAATTTATTTTTTTTTACTTTATATAAACACCCGGGGTAAGTAGGGTTTTTGTATAGGTACTTAACAAGTGTAACCAAAAAAAGAAAACCGCATCACTCTAGTTAATTTATCGATATAAGTGCGATTCTCTGTAAACTCGTAATGGCCCATACAAACTCTGTCCTGGCATATTTTTTTAGAATTTTCGTAAAAATATAATAGTATTGCTCATGAAAGTAACTGTTACTTTTAGTACACAAGAGGGCCAATTGAAGTGTATATGTATTTTTAAAGTTATTTTAGATTTTCTGATAAATCGCGACAGGGGACGACAGTTTTATAAAACTGTTGAGCGCAACGGTTCAACCATTCTTTTTCGGGCACTTTGAATTCAGATTTTTGGATTTTTCCATCTAAAAGTGATTTAAGAGCCCAAGTCCATGTAAAATTTATAGGAGCTTATAGCTCCGACAATTGGTCTGGGAAATATTTGTTACACATTTGTTAGCGTTCCATATTTATATATTATAGACAATAATAATATATTTTATTATTACTTTCAATTTTTTTATTTTCAGGTCGTGCTTGGGGCCTTGATGAAGACCTGGAAGTTGTGTACCCTAGTCGCATTACTCGAAGTGACACACTTGCACACCAAGAAGAAGATGGAAAATCGAAGAAAAATAGTGCATAAATCTTACCATTCGGTTGCTAACAAATCTGTCAATTGGCTCAAACCAACTAAGAATAAGTCAGAACTTTTGTTACTAGATCTAGTCATGAGAAACTTCAAGTCAATAAATATTAAAATACTAAACTAGTCTAAATATTCAAATATATATATTTTAATAATTTTTTTAATGTTTATTATGGAAAATGTTTGTGCTATTTTATATATACATTTATAAATACTATTTTCTTGTAATTTTATATTTTGTATTTCATCTAATAAAGCATGCTTATATGAATTTAAACACTAATTTGAGTATGTTTATTTTGAAATCCAAAAAAAAAATCCAGTTTTTTTTTTAATGACAATATTACTGAGATGTAGATTTTACTGTTTACAGTACAAATAGGGACCTCGGAATACAGCAGTGTCGATGTATATTTTATTAAAGCCTTAGTTCCGTAAGTATTTAACATTTTTCACAGAGATATTATGAAAAACTTAATAAGAAAATATAAAGAAAAACGAATGTTTTTTAAAAATACAGTACTCTCCCTTATCCGGCGCTCGCAAAATAATATCAAATTTGTTAAACTAAAATTAACATTCAATTATTAGATTATCAATTATATGAGCCACGCATATTTACGAGCACATAATAATTCCGTAACTCATGAATCTTTTATGTATTTTTATTGTACATATGTACATTGTAATCATAATGAAGGGAACGCTAATACAATATTTAATTACTTCACTAATATCCTATAAATAAATTATAATAAATACATATTGAAAATCAAACATTTATAAAAAATGTTACCTAGAATAGAAAAACAAAGGTACCGTCCCGTCCGTGGACTTTGGGAAATGAACACTTAACTAGTAAAGTCGAAGTTTAATTTTTTCCCACCCCAATCCACTCCTCCTTTTTATTTTTCCTTTACACCAGTTCTCTTTTTCTCAGATTTCATTTGATTTTCATAGTGAAAAGAATCGTTGGATCGTTAGTGAAATTGAATGTTTAAAATTTTATTTTACTCACGTGCGACGTTTTTGTTTACGGACGTTTTGTACGGCCGGTGCAGGATAGTGAAGTATTTTTTTTTTTAATCATCAAGTTATAACGTGATAAAACAATGGCTTCCACTTCAAAAAGAAAGAAAATTGTTATTTCCATCCAACAAAAATTGACGGCAATTGTAAGGATGGAAAAGGTAGAAACAGCTGCTAAAATAGCCAAGGAATTACGTCTTAACACTAAAGAAGTGGTGGGACTATGCAGCACGGAACAGTGTTGTGTTAGCGAAACAAAAGAAAATTACCGATTTTAGCAAATAATATTTTTAGAATTTTACATTTTGCTTTAAATATGTATGTAATTAAACTCAGAATTCAAAATATATTTTTAATGCTTGGATAAATATATGTATGTACATATGTACGTTCATATAATAAATCAATGTTCAGTATGTACATATTTGTCAATTAAATAAATGTTATCAACAAAATACATACGTGTTTTATTCCTTAGCTCACCTAAAAACACTTTTTTTTATGCTTTAATTGATATATTTTTTCTCATTAATTAATGATTTCCGTTATCCGGCGTCACGTCGGTCCCGGCAACGCCAGATAAGGGAGAGTCTACTATATTGTCTATTTCACAAGTTATATAGATATTTGTTAAGTCGTGGCTGAAGATATTAGCAATACCCAAAGTTCTCCCACTACTCTAACTTGTGAAATAGACAGTATTCTTAAAAAACATTTGTTTTTCTTTATATTTTTTAGTTTCGTAGGGATGCGAAAGAAGGAACATATTACATATAGTTAAACCTCGATATACTTTTTTTTTCAAAATTCCTCAACTAAAACCAATCTATTTTCTGTAAATATATTTCTGCGCTCTGCGTCGATAGAGTAGAAAGCTAGGGTGAACAAACGTCCCGGTTTTCCGGGATTGTCGCGATTTTAGGTACTCTGTCCCGGCGTCACGAAAAATGTCTTCGGGACGGTCTATTGTCCCGGTTTTACATATTTCGTATTCGAAAAAAAATACTGCGATTCGTGAGCAAGCAGCTCACTCGTTTTACGAAACAGATGTAAGTGGTTGTAAGCTTAAGCACACTAACGTACTTGTTTACATTTTCCTTGTGGCGCTGGCCATACAGTAGTGGGGGTAATGAACCCTGTGTTTCGTATGTTTTTTCACTTTGCTGATCGCTTTCGTACAGATAACAGCGCTTTGGTCAAAGCTTTGCATCTTTTGAGAGAACACTGTTTGCTCAAGACTCGAAACGCCAGTTTTCCGACTGCTAGCGTAATAAGGTGTTTTTTCCTTTTTTAAATTTAACCTAATTTTTAAAAATCAAGTTCGTTCAATCCACATTGAAATTATATGTTCCCTACTTTGTAAATTGATAATTGGTTTGTATATTAAATAAGTTAGAAAATAAATATAAAATTATATTTCATTAATCACTATTTTAATTTTAGATCCCTTGAAATGCCGAAGCGTAAATGTACGTATAAAGAAGATTACTCGAAAGAATGGAAGTTCATAAGAAAAGGTAGAGGAAGTAGAATGTAGAGTATGTATGTCCTTTATAAGGGCATGGCGGTCGAGCAGATAATAAGGACCACTTACAAGTCGAAAAAGCATATTTGCAACATATCAACTGCAAGTTCTTCACGAACAGTGGACAGACGAGCGAAATCGATTGGACATTTCAATCGTAGAGTCCATTCTTCAAGTGCTGACGAATTATGATTTGAACTGTCAAGAATTTCATGAATACATTATCTCCAAACCAGAAATATTAAAGCAAGTCGGGTCAACCAAAACATATAAATAAGTGACACATTATTTATAATTTATTTTGTTTTGCATAAACCATTAGAACATGACAATTCTAACCATTTATGTACTTATTACATAAGTGCATATATTTCTGTGATTTAGATTTAATTGTATTGTTGTATTTAATTGTATTGATTCAAATTGTATTGTTTTGTGAAAATAAATGAGAATGAGACTGATGCGTTTTTTTTAGTGTCCCGGTTTAGTGTTTTCGAAATATGGTCACCCTATGGAAAGCTAACTACTTGTTCAGCTCATATATTGTCTAATTCCACAAAAATACATGAGTAGGCTAATTGCAAAGTGCGCTAAATCGATTTTTTGAAAAAAATGAGTTTGGGCTATCGTTGGATTCACAATGGCGATCGCTACAATTCTGTCATGGTTTTACATTGCAAAACTCGCTAAAAACCTATTTAAATCAAGTTTGAAGTTCTGTGGCTGTGCCAAAACGCGCTAAAACCCATGATTCCCCCGGCGCAAAACGAGCTGGAAACATTCCTGTTGCAAAAGTCGCCAAAAGCCATCTTGACAAATGTTAGCCTAGATGAATCCAAAAGCAAAACGCGCTATATTTTATGATGACTCCAATCGACCTCACTTTTCACGTCTGTTTCTCGTTTATTTTTTTAGTATTTCTTCTATCCTCTTTGTCATTATTACATGATATTCATGCTGGAGTATTGGTTGCTGCATGAAGCTCCCAAAAATATTGCTTTATTTCCCGAAGGGAACGAATTAGTCCAGGAATTTGGTGTCATTGGAAATCAAGTTCACTTCACATCGTGGGAGCAACTTCAGGAAATTTCAAGAGAGTATGGAGAAGTACCAGAAGAGACAGACTTTGATTTGATGGAGAGTGACTGCGAAGAGATGATTTGAAATGTTTTATAGTTTCAAATTATTTCATAATTAGTTTAAAAATTGTATTATTATTATCCTCTTTTTATAATAAAATACTTTCATGTTTTACTATAAATTTTGCACCAAATTCATTTTTTTACATTAATAAAATAATTTTCCATCAAAAAATTAAGTTTTATTAAAAGAATCACCTATGCAAACTCAAAATTAGCTCCTTACTGGGACTTTAGGACACTAAAATTGGAGAGTTTTGCAACAGGACAGATTTTGCAGATGCCTGACCCTACAGAAGCAAAAAGCTTCAAAAACCTATTACTGCTGCAAAATGAGCTAATTCTAAATCTAAATTTGAAATAACAATTTTTTGTACATTGGAAAAATGTTGAAATTTTGCAGGACAAATCTCACGATTTTTAGTGATTAAAAAAAACAAAATTGGTACAGTAACTCGTCTGGATCAATGGCTATCAGTTTTTTGCGTTTATCTTGTTTTCACTTGGAAGCACTTTAGCGCACTTTGCAATTGGCCTACTCACATACAAGTCGTATCGTTTTGTAACATTTAGGTTTGCTAAGTTGTCATATTCACACTATCTTCAGGTTAACTGAGATTACCTAAGGCTGTGACACCCTGTCCTCTAGGGAAGTCCATTTTTAATGTTCTGTGTCAAAATTAGCAAAATGGAACACATGAAATCACTTCGGTGTCATTACGTCCGTCTGCCACAGGCGATTTTCTCTGAAACTATTCGACGTAAAAATTTGAAATTAAGCACAGAGATAGAATGTGATGGCCCAATTATAGACGTGAAGTATAAAATGTTGAATTTTAATTCTGGGAGTTAATTTCAGGGGGTAAATTGGAAAAAAACAAAAATTCAAGGACATCGTGTAGGGTATCAAATGAAAGCTTATTGAAGCACGAATTCAACAATATATATGATGAATTTTTTATGAATTATTTTAATCAATTTTCGGGAAAAACGCTTCAAAATTACTATCCCCCACTCTTATCACCAAAAGGATCGCTGAGAAAAATCTGAAAAAATTATGAACATTGAGAATTAGGTGTAGATTGAGCCAAATTATCAGGATTGTAATTAATTGTTATAAAGAATGTAATTGTTTATTTCCTTATAACAGGGGGCTGATAAGGAACACTAATTGTCCAAGTATAGTTTGCATTTGACAGTTTTTTTTTTTTTACATTGTACTATACACCAATATGTTTTTGTTAATGATAATATATATATATATATATTTTTTAATGTTATCCAGCGAAAAGTGTCAATTTTATTTTCTATTTAGTTTGGCCGCCGGCATAACGTTTGAATTTACCAACCTATAAAAGTTTGCCCATAGCTGTCCAAGCATTTTTACCCCAGATCTCTTCAGTATCCCATAAATGTTATCAAGATCCGCACTCAAATTACCTCATGAGAGCTTGTGGGAAAGCTAAATTATTTCTCTTTACTGAGTTGAGTTATGAAGCCTCCCTGACTCAAAGGAGATTTGATATTGACCTCCTCACCCCTTAAGAACTAGAAAAAGAAAAACCTTTCTGAGTTATACATGTTTCAAATATGAAGATGCGACCATGTTTACGCAACAAAGCGCAGGACGAACACAGACGAGTGTGATTTGCAAGTATAGACCTCACTGCAGGATCAATTTATATAATTGTAATAAGATACACTTGCTATGATATATCCTTAGATTGTAAAGTAGTAGATTGCAAACAGTACGCATGCTAAATACGTCGTGTTCAAATCTCGAGTCAGTCGGTTGAATTTAATTTTTTTTTCGAAAACACTATACCGTTCTCCCAGTCAATGTAACTAGTCACAGTAAAGAGTATATTATAAGAATTAATGACTAATCTGGATTTTTTTAAATGAAAACGAAAATATATAGTTAGTTATTGTGACTCATGCCCGGCCTTTTACTTCAAGGTCATATCGCCTACTACCAGAGCTCTCTATCACCGCTAGGGGTCTTTAACGAGTTTCTGACATCGTACAGGCTCGGGACCATCGCTTAACGTTCCACCTGAAGGATGGCGTGCTCAAGGTTTTTTCACCTCCCAGATAAAAAAAAAAACCTAAGGCCTCGGCCGGTTTTCGAATCTTGAGCTAAGTAGACAAGCACGCTATATCTGTGCTACTGGCGCCCTCGAAAAAATATATATAAATATGGAACCTACTTTCAGCTTTTATGTATGTATTCATTACCTCGGCAGTTAATGTGGTTTTTGTTTTAAGTTCACCCCCCTCTCGACCGATTTGGCAGGAAATCGATAGGTGTCATCCTTATGAGTTTCTGGACACACAAATAAAATATTCATATATTCACTATACATGTAAATCAATTGAATTACTAAATAAAGTTATTAAACTAAACGTTAAATCCATGTTTCTCTATCCAGCAACGAGTGAGGGAGTTTATAATACCATCCTTGATATGAAAAATGAATCATCATACGACACATACTACTTATAAAAATAATCGAAAATATTGCAGAGCTTTTGACTGACATAATTAAAGTGGGTTTCGAATCAGGTTGCTTTCCTAACTAACTGAAATTAGCGAGAATCAAACCATAATTCAAAAAATATGACTAATGTCGAAAAATTATAGACCAATCTAATTGCTTCAAAAATTTAGAACATTTTTGAGAAAATAAGTTTTTAGAGGTTCAGGTATCGAATTTTTGGAAGTCAGTGAGTGGACTGCACTGGCGAAAACCAAAAAAACAACTTCAAATGCCACATTTGAATTTATTGAACAAATCATTTAAATTATATAGGAAAAATAACAAGTGACCGATATATTCGCTGATTTAAAAAAACCTTCGATCTGGTAAATAACGAAATTCTTCTTTAAAAAAAAATTGGCCACTATAGTATTAAAGGAATAGCGCTTGATTTCTTTTGAGTCACTTTTCTGGAAGGTTTCAGAGTTGAAGCTCAGGATGTAACTTGGGTAATGTATACATGAGAATGAAAGGACATGCGGTGTTCCTCAAGAATCAATCTTAGGGCCGTTGTTGTTTCTTATTTACAATAAGGATTTACCTAGTTATATGACGTCCTTTTCGCAGATGATACTAATATCGCTAAACCGCTTTGATTTAATCCATTTCTAAAGGTCTTGAATCATTAAACAAATGACTGCTAATCAATTAGTTAAGGTTAAATGCGTAAAAAAAAAAACAACCATTTTAAATCTCAAAACAATGCATAAATTATCAAACGAAAACCCCTCATTAGAAATTAATACTTTTTCCCATAGAAAAAGACAATATACAATTTTTGGGTCTCCAAATTGATACACAATTAACATGGGCTACATACGTGTCATAGTAAGAAACTAATTTCTGTTTGTTTCCTACTTTGAAATATCGTGCCATTATATTAGGCATATTTCCATTCTGTAATCAATAACGATTTAATAAAATGGGGAGCTTCTAGCTCTAGTAATATTTTTTGACTTCAAAAAAAGTCTTATTAATAATTAATATTAATCAAAGAACAAGATGCAGTCAGATATTTAATAAACTTTTATCTTGCCATTACCTGCGCTGTTTATATTTGAAACATTGATATAAATAAAAACTGACATTATTGCAACCTGCGCTGTTTATGTATGAAACATTGATATAAATAAAAACTGACATTATTGCAGAGACATTGTGAAATAATTCAAATGACCATTCATGGTAGAAATACCGAAAGTACTCCCATGTATATACATATATATTCTCTGAAATTAGACAATACCACAAATAATCGAGTTTTATTTCATTCAAGTTCAATTGATATAAATATTTATTTATATATTTTTTTAAAGTTCTCTATTTTTCCGAATTATACAGCATTATATGTACAGTGAGACTACATTAAATAGACAATGTAATTATTACAATTATTGAAATAATATACTATATAAAGTATACAAACAAAATAACAAAGTGAAATTTGAGGGAAAATCCAACAAGGCCTAGGCCTGAGTGCGGGAAAACAATTTAAAAGAGATATATAAAAGATGGCTAACTAAAGTTTTGACCTGAAATGATCGCTAATGGAGTAAATGGTGGAAAAATAAAGAACTGTAAAAAGAATACTTATGTAAAGTATATTAAAATGACATTAGTTTTAAAAATTCTTCATCATTGATGTTTTTCATTCAGCATTTTAAGTTCAGTTTAAAGTTCTGAATACTACAATTTTTGATGTCGTGGTATTAGATTATAAGCTAGAAAGCCTAGGTAGTAAACATTAAGTTGCGTAATGTTTTCTCGTCAAATGGGGTAATTGAAAAGTTGGTTTATTTCGCTAAGTTATTTTGGCTATGTTTTTGTTTTTATTAAACAAGTAAGGTCTTTTGTGGATAAATAGGAGGGTTTTGTAAACCATTTTCCCTCTCAACATTGATTATACCAGGAAGAAAGTAGAATTTCTAATAACTAAACATTTTTTCTCTCTATTTGAAAGACGTATAACTCATGAATGAATCGACTTCTTTAATGCACTTACTCATTGTTCAAAAGGGGAAAAATACCCATATATAAAAGTTTTAATTCTTGTTATAATTTTTATTTCCTGACAGAGCCCATCCTTCAATATCCTATAATCGTAATTACTTTTATTTAATATTGAAATTCTTATCCTATATTTTTTTTAGTTTTATATATTATTTACTTTACTGTTATTTGCTAATTCATTTATGTTTTTTTGGTGTGTATTTCACTATTTGTGGGCCCGTGATCGCCCTGAAAGATTTAATTATAGGAATATAATTTCAAAATACTTTTACATAAAATATAAATAGTACCTATATTACTAGGAATTTGATATTCATGTATCTTCCGTTATTTAAATATTATTTTTTTATCTCATACCTACATATGTGTTCTGATTTAATACCAGTTGTTGTATATATTTCATAAGCTATTTTGATGTACGAAATCGTATATGTATATGGAATATGTATTTTTTAATTGGTCGAAAAACATGAAATAAATCCCGGTGAAAACTCTAGATCGAATTACTGTCAGACTACATAACTTCTTCTATTCTTCGTTTAGCTGGGGAAGTGAATGTACTATAAAAATAAAAGAACTATATATAAAATATTGGAAAACAAATTGTAACCTTACATGACCTTATGCATCGAAAACTATCAAGTACTTCACCAACTAATCGATTGTTGTTATTGATGTTTGCATCTTGTTTTTATCAGAATAAGTTTAGTAGGCAATGTTATTTTAGCAAATCTTGCGAAATTATTTACTATTAGCATATTTTGAAATTCTTATTCTAATTTTTGTGAAAAATGTTATGTTTTAATTTTTAGGTATTTCTTAATGGAAAGGTTGCATCACTGCCTCAAGACTTATCCTCCCCTTGTTAGTCAAAGTAGTAGGTAAAATGGCGTGAACCTAGTAGCTATTGTGAGTTTGGGCTCTACAGAAATCCCGTGAACATGGCATCAACGGGCCTTTTGCCGACTCACCAGAGGTTTATAAATGGAGCACATCTGCCCTCTTCCGTCAGACGTTCATTTAGGCCAAGAGAAAAATATTTAATTACATTAGTATTTTTTACTTTCGGTGTAGTTTGTTTTGGTGCTTTCTTTTTTCTACCTGAATTTAAATCTGGCAACTCGAGTAGCAGTGTTTACACTGTGTATAAGCAAATTCAAAAAGCTGGACCTGAACTTCTGATACCTGCCCCACCACACATGGACGAATTTAATGATAGTGCTGGTAAATTGGGTATTTTTAGGCATGATTTTGTAGATCATGATGATCCTCATAAGTATGAAGATAAAGCAAAACTTTTGGCGAAAATTGCTGAGGATTCAGAGCAAGATAAGAAGAATCAAAAAGTTTTAGAAAGACCTGATTACAGTATCAATGTTGTACCCTCGAGTACTTCGGATAAACTTGTAGAATCTCAACAAAAACAGTTTAATACTGTTCCTGCTATAGCATCAGATGTTGAAAAAATAGTGACAGTTCCACCGAGCTACAGTGATCATTATCCGAACACGAATAAGGGTGAAGATCCTGATCGTGTTGCGAGGCAGCGGCGCAACAAAGTTTTAGAGGTAAGATCTTAACTTGCATTACATATATATTTTATATAACAGAATACATTGTAGGCAAAGTTACGTATTTATTGCATCATGCACTAATTTAATTTTTGCTCTTGACTCTGCATTGGCCTTCTCTTTTGCTTTAATTTTCAAGATTCTTCTAAGTGAAGTTGTTATGATCTCATTTTACTTTACAATACTTCTTTGATTTAATATTACAACACTTCAAAAAGCCTATCCTTCCATTTAATTTCCAGTGTATGTGGAAAATATTTAGAGTTAAATGAATTAACATTAAATATTTTCCATAGAGATTGAGTCTATTTGAAATGAGTATTCTTTTATTAAATGTATTCATGGGAGTCATTCTTCTGTTTTCGAAATGAGTCATTAAGTAAGCTATAGAAGTTCATTACTGTTGCAAACCTTGTACCAGGTTACTGCTCTACCATTGTAATGTAAAATAGACGACAGCTTCTGTACTCTCCAGCCTTTCCAGTGAAAATAAGGTGACCCTATTCAGTTGGCAGTGGCTAAAAAAAATGGAACTATTGTATTTTCTATATAGTGCAGAACGTACAAGAATTTAATTTGGAAAAAATTTTCTTGAAGTAACATAATAAGAAGTGTCTGGATACTTTTCTTTCTTTAAATGCACTTTTTCAATGGATTGCACCGCCAAGTGATAATATAGGTCATGTTATAATATTTTATTTTCTCAATGATAGATTTTGATGAAACTCTGAATGTAAGTAAGTAGAACTAGAGTGCAAAAGAGATGTATTTCAATGACATTGCTTTGTTTCTCTTTCAAAAGTGGTTCGTTTGAGAAATTTCTTCTGAAATTCGCTGTGAACTCCATCTAAAGAAAGCTCAGCTCAGCTCTTCATTAGGCGTATTTTAATCATTTCCTTTTCACTAACATTTTGCTCTCACGAATCACAATAAACCAGAGTAGAGTTACAAATTTACTTACAACTAGCAGCAATACCCGGCGTTGCCCGGGGAACAATCTCCTAAAATCTCTCATTTGAATCCTATTCAATTCTTCGACTGTACATTCATGATGTTATAATTTTTAATTATTCAAATGGAATAAGGCTTATAGTCCTTCAACGGCAGACACCCCTGCTGGTAAGTGTTTAGCACCACTGGGCACGACAGCTAGTATGCGCCTTTCAACGGCGGAAACCACAGATAGTAAATACTTAGCATCGCTGGACATCCTAGCCAGTACGCACTTAAGAACGCTCGTGACCACAGCTAGTATCGGTCTTGCAACGGCGTACCATCCCAGCTAGTAAGTGCTCGGAACAGCTGGACACCACAGCTAGTGTGTGCTTAAAACCGCTGGGTACAACAGCTATTACGTTCTTAGGAATGCTGCGCACACAGCTAGTACGTGTTCAGAAACGCTGGGTCACACAGCTACTCGTAGTATATGCCTTGCAACGGCGACCAGCCCAGCTAGTAAGTACTTAGGACCACATGGAACCAAAGCTAGTTCCAACTTAAGATCGCCGGGCACCTTAAATAGTATGCGCCTTGCAACTCCGTGCAACCAGCTTGTGCTTAAGAACGCTGGTGAGAGCTATTATTATCCGTGCAACGGTGGACCTCCTATGTAATACATGCTTAGGAAACCCACCCTATTAAAATTAGGGGTATATCCCATCTTTAAGAAAGCTCCACGTGAGATTCATTCAGCATTAATGGACCCCCGCCCCTCCCGTCCAAAAGGGTAACAGTCAATTTTCAAATATTCCTTTTGAAACTACTATTTATATGCTTGCCTTCCCCATACCCCCTCCCGTTGACAATTTTGAAACGTCACATAACTGTTTTTTTTGTTTTTGTCTTTTAATAATACTACATGTGAAAGTCCATGACAATCCGACCATTCGTTAATGAGCTACAATTATCTTTATGCTGAGGCCCCCCGTACAGCGGACAGTCGAGGACCACATGTTCTGCTGTCTCTATGCCGCCACACGAACAGTTCGGACTGTCCTTCCTCTTGAAGAAGAAGAGTTTGGAGTTGAAGTCGCCGTGAGAAGTGCAGTGATCGGGTTGTACCCAAGTGGAGCGCAGGCGGACCCGGACGTCAGGGAGATACGCGAATGTCGTTCGGAGGAGTGAGACCATCGTTGTTGCCACCTGTCCATTATCCAGTCTTGGACAATGTCCTTGCAACGCTCTGGTCTGTTCTGTCCATGTAGCTCGCCCTCCAGGGCGAGGCGCAGGGGCTCATCTATATCTGCTCTCAGGGGCAAATTGCGTCTACAGAAGTACGAGGCGACCGCCCCGTCCAAGACCAAGTCTATGGGCGGAGCTCCCGCCAGTACCTGTAGCGCTGCCCTGGAGACAGTACGATAGGCCTTTGTGACCCTCAGGAGGGCAGCTCTTTGGGCCTGCAGTAGTCTCGTTCTCTGCTGCTTGGTGGGACGTAACCACCATCCTGCAGCAGCGTATCGAGATACAGCCTCGAATACCCCCGTGTAGATCGTTCTACACGCTGAGTACTTGAGGCCCCATGTTGCACGAGCTAGGCAGCTCAGAGCGTTGAAAGTAGCATTTGTCCTTTCTTTTATGGCAACAGCGTGGGGAGTCGCCCTGAAGCCCGGACTCAGCCTCACACCGAGGTATGTGACCGTCTCCGGGAATTCAACGCGCATCCCTCGGATCCCCAAGGAGAAGGGGTGGCGGGCGTTGGTTTTCCCTCTCATCAGCAGCAGGGCCGTAGTCTTGCTTGGTGAGAGGGCCAGCTTATTGGCGCAGCACCAGCTGTCGACGAAGTCGATGGCGATTTGGGCTGTGCGGGTCAGAGCTGCCCGGCTATCAGCGTGCACGGTGATTACGAGATCGTCAACATAGGCTATAGCCTTATATTCAAGATTCTCGAGTTCACGGAGCAGTACATCAAGGAGTATGTTCCAGAGTGTTGGTCTTAAGACCGAGCCCGGGGGGCATCCTCTAGTGATGTTCACTGATGTGCTGGCATACAGCTGACACAGTCGCAGAACGGCCGTCGAGGAAACTGGATATCAGCCCAAATATATTCCTAGGCGGTCCCATAGCACGCAGTTGCGTGAGGATGGCAGGCCACCAGGCGCAATCGAATGCCGCCTCGATGTCGAAGAAGATACAGAGGGCATATTTGTTTCTGTTCCCTTCAACATCCGACCTCAGCGTTATCAACGCGTCCTCGGTTGACCTACCCCTCAAGCAACCATACTGTCTAGGGGATACGAAGGCGTATACTTGGGTGCGGTTCCTGTCAAGGACGAGTCCTTCCAGTATCTTACCGAACAGAGACAGAAGACGTCAAATTTCGTATTTAGAATTAACATCCACTGAGGATATAACCAGTCAAATTTCAGCGATATCAGCTGAGGGGAGGGGGGAGTTCCGGGGTGGGGGCCCTTTTCAAAAATCCCAATAACTGCCGATGTAATGAATGTATCAACATCAAATTTCGTATTTAAAATTAAAATCCACTGAGGACATAACCAGTCAAATTTTAGCGATATCAGCTGAGGGGAAGGTGGAGTTCCGGGGTGGGGGCCTTTTACAAAAATCCCAATAACTGCCGATGTAATGAATGTATCAACATCAAATTTCGTATTTAAATTAAAAATCCAATGAGGACTTAACCTGTCAAATTTCAGCGATATCGGTTGAGGGGAGGGGGGAGTTCCGGGGAGGGACGATATTAATTTATACTTAGGCCCCCCACAACCCCCCCCTTCCGTTCAAAATTTATGGACTATTTTTCAACTTGGCTTTTAAGAAATTTACATGTGAACTTTCATGATGATCCGTCCATCCATTGCTGCGCTAGACCAATTTTTATGCTTAGGCCCCCCCTTACAACCCCCCTCCCCTTCAAACCTTTGGGACGCCACACAGCCTATCATTCAATCGGGGTCTAAAGGATACTACATGTGGAGTATCAAGGAGATCCGTCCAGCGGTTTGGGCGTGGTGCTGGAGCAAACCCACAAACAAACCCCGTTTCAGCTTTACTGATATAAAAGACTATGAAGGTGGGTGGAAGAGAACGGGGAATTAAGAGATTGCTCAATTCAAAATCCCAATAACTGCCGATGTAATGAATGTATCAACATCAAATTGCGTATTTAAAATTAACATCTACTGCGGACATGACCAGTCAAATTTCAGAGATATCGGCTGAGGGGAGGGGGGAGTTCTGGGGTGGGGGCCCTTTTCAAAAACCCCAATAACTGCCGATGTAATGAATGTATCAACATCAAATTTCGTATTTAAAATTAACATCTACTACCCCCGGCACTATATTTATACTTAGGCGCCCTGACAACCCCACCTCCCGTTCACAATTTTGTTACGTCTCACACCCTATATTTCTATTTGGCCTTCAAGAATACTACATGTGAAATCCCGTGACAATCCGACCATTAGTTATGCTTAGCCCCCCTTACAACCCCCCCTCTCGTTCAAAATTTTGGGACGCCACATAGCCTATTATTCAATCGGGCTCAAAAGGATGCTGTATGTGAAGTTTCATGAAAATCCGTTCAGCCGTTTGGGCGTGACGCTGGAACCCACAAACAAACGAGCAAACCCCGTTTCAGGTTTATTAATTTAGATTTAGGTTTATTAATATAGATTAAGTTGAAAACAAAAATCAAAGAAAATGTGTATGACATTTTCAAAAAATAAGCCTAATATATGAATAAAATGACAGTTTGTAGCTTTTGCATAGCATCTTACTTCAAGGTATATAATAAAATATAGGTAGGTACATGAGATGAGTGCTGATTCAGCTGAAAATTAATGCGTGTCTTTTATATGGCTTTGAATATACCTTATGGGCTTATCCACAATATTTGAGTTACATAGTGGCTTCTGAATCTTTATACTAAATTTTCGTACAACTGAGGAAATAATAAACACAAAATGACGTTCTTGTAGAACGGGATTGAGTTGTTTCTCTGAATTATTGCAGTACAATTGCAGGGGCCGTGAAATGTCTTTTGTTTCAAACGAATAGTTCAATCGAGATTCGCGCTATGCTGCGGCGCGTGTTTTACAAAGCAGCAATAGTTCAATCGATATTCGCGCTATGCTGCGGCGCGTGTTTTACAAAGCAGCAATAGTTCAATCGAGATTCGCGCTATGCTGCGGCGCGTGTTTTTACAAAGCAGCAATAGTTCAATCGAGATTCGCGCTATGCTGCGGCGCGTGTTTTACAAAGCAGCAATAGTTCAATCGAGATTCGCGCTATGCTGCGGCGCGTGTTTTACAAAGCAGCAATAGTTCAATCGATATTCGCGCTATGCTGCGGCGCGTGTTTTACAAAGCAGCAATAGTTCAATCGAGATTCGCGCTATGCTGCGGCGCGTGTTTTACAAAGCAGCAATAGTTCAATCGATATTCGCGCTATGCTGCGGCGCGTGTTTTACAAAGCAGCAATAGTTCAATCGATATTCGCGCTATGCTGCGGCGCGTGTTTTACAAAGCAGCAATAGTTCAATCGAGATTCGCGCTATGCTGCGGCGCGTGTTTTACAAAGCAGCAATAGTTCAATCGATATTCGCGCTATGCTGCGGCGCGTGTTTTACAAAGCAGCAATAGTTCAATCGATATTCGCGCTATGCTGCGGCGCGTGTTTTACAAAGCAGCAATAGTTCAATCGATATTCGCGCTATGCTGCGGCGCGTGTTTTACAAAGCAGCAATAGTTCAATCGAGATTCGCGCTATGCTGCGGCGCGTGTTTTACAAAGCAGCAATAGTTCAATCGATATTCGCGCTATGCTGCGGCGCGTGTTTTACAAAGCAGCAATAGTTCAATCGATATTCGCGCTATGCTGCGGCGCGTGTTTTACAAAGCAGCAATAGTTCAATCGAGATTCGCGCTATGCTGCGGCGCGTGTTTTACAAAGCAGCAATAGTTCAATCGAGATTCGCGCTATGCTGCGGCGCGTGTTTTACAAAGCAGCAATAGTTTTAATTTTAATAAACGTGGGTTCGTTTACACGCGTTCGTCTCTTCCAGGAAGAATGACTTATAGAAGAAATAATAGTTTTATTGTGTTATTTTTTATTAATGCCCGGGCTTGAACTATGAAGTCAAATCGCGTGCTTCCAGATCGCTCTGGTGGACATGAGCCCGACTCTACCCTAAATTTTCATTCGCCTGTGTCTTTAAGGCGTACCTACGTTTTTGCTCTGCCTCTAAAAATCACTAGTTGACTTATACAGTGACTAGAATCCTTATTCTAAATTAGGGATCTTGCGTTGCGTTGTGGACACCACTTCTGGCCCCTTCCCGTTGACCAGTTTTGCTGCAAATTATTAGGGGGCTTTAAATTTAAATATAAAATTTCATATCGATACATTCATTAGATTGGCAGTTATTATAGTTTTTGTCAAGCTCTCCCTTATCCTTCCTATTTCCTTTGGCAGAGCATCAGTGGGTGTTGTTCTTAGGGCTATCCGTGATTCACCGACGACGCCCCCCCCCCCCCCCCCCCCCCCCACCACCCTCCCACCCTTTTATGCTTCGTGATATTTGTGAGCTCTGTTTTGAAAGTATACATTCTTTAATTTATTGATTTCTGTTAAGCTTCCAATGTTTATCGCTCTGTTCGGAACCACGGAGCTAAACAGAACGAATCGCTAAGTTCGCCGGCCGCCTCAAGTGGGTCACTTTTTGCCCACTACCACAATGGCTGTTCAACTGTTCAATCCTCTTTCTGTACGTTTCTCTTCTGTCACGGTTTAGTGATTTATTGTGTTCGTGCTGGTTTTTTATTT
Organism: Aradus depressus; assembly: GCA_963662175.1. Classification (NCBI taxonomy): domain Eukaryota; kingdom Metazoa; phylum Arthropoda; class Insecta; order Hemiptera; family Aradidae; genus Aradus; species Aradus depressus. Next base: position 3,931,741 of record OY759224.1, read on the forward strand.
TATTATTTTCTTGTATCCGATGTATTAAAATGAGTCCCTTAACAAAAAAAAAAAAAAAAAAAAATTGTCGGTGAATCACCGGCAATGTATTTGCGCAGCACGAATTAATCAATCAAGTTTTCGCTTTTCCTCCAAAACCAATCGGGAAATTATATAGGAACTTTGAATCCTCATACTAAATTTGAGTTAAGTCCCCCCTCTGATCCTTTCTTTCTCTTCGGCGGATTCTCCGGAAGATTAATAGGTGTCGTCCCGTAATTGCACACTTACGAAGCGTATTTGTGCAATTATGGTTTCTTATTATTGTCTTTTTTGAGTGTTTTATCTATTATGAATACATTTAATATTTATCGCTCAATTTTAGATTATACTTATCAGAGAGTTTTTAGAATTAATTGTCTTCATAAAGTGTAATGAACATTTTTACATAAACACCACACGATACCCATGTTGATAGAAATGCGTCCAATTATATACTTCTTCTCGGTTGTTATATCTAGGAGAATATAGGGTAGGCTAGTGGTGGAATAGAGATATGTGAAGAAAGAGAAGTGGGGGGGGGGGGGGGGGGGGGGGGGGGGGGAATGAGGATCAGGTGAAAACGCAGTGGTGGAATAGAGAGATCTGAACAGGCGAGGAATCAATAGACAAGTTTTATATTCGGCCAAAAATTCGATGTTCAATTTTCATTGTAGATCATGTTTTCCGACCTCTAATTCAAGAAAAAATAACAAAAAACCAAATGTCTGTTTATAAACACGATTACTCCTTTTCAATGGACACGAAATTTTATTTGCATATAAGAACGACACATATATATTTACATCAAAAGCGTTCAAAGGGAAGAGGAATGGCTAAACTGAAAAATCCTTACAATTTGTTCACAGGAAATTTGAGGATTGGGAAATCCCTGAGTTAAGACACCTATTGATTAGCCAAATCCCTGAGTTAAGACACCTATTGATTGGCCAAATCCCTGAGTTAAGACACCTATTGATTAGCCAAATCCCTGAGTTAAGACACCTATTGATTAGCCAAATCCCTGAGTTAAGACACCTATTGATTAGCCAAATCCCTGAGTTAAGACACCTATTGATTAGCCAAATCCCTGAGTAAAGACACCTATTGATTAACAGCCAAATCGGCCGAATAGGAAGAGGTTTAAGATGGAGCATACTGGGGCAAATTGAACAAATTTCTGCCAAAATGTTGAAACTTATATACTTTATGTTTTTTGGTGTACTGAACACGAAAAAAAATACTAAAAATTCCCCAATCCTTCATTGAGTGCTGTATTTTGACAAAAACAGCTCCTCAAGAGGAGGTGAACACGTGTTGTAGTTGATACAGCTTATGAGAAATATACAATTCATATTAAGTAACTCAAATTAGAAATTGCAATAGCTTCATTTTCTTCGAAAATTTGCTAAAATTAAACGTTTGCGAATGCTTCTTCTTCGGACGAATTTATAACTTTAAAATTGAGATTCTCCCAAATTCGTAAATTTTCGCATAAACGGATTTCATTTTATGGTTATCTGATGAAAATACTTTAAGAAAGAGCGAGTGCCTGCCAACAACAAAAAAATAAGTTTTTTTTTTTTCAGTAGTTTTTTATTAAGCAGTGACGTTAATGATAGTAATTATAATTCAGTACACTTACCTTGAGAAAAGATCTTCATATTTAAGACAATAAAATAATTAAAAAAGATTGGGTTTTAACACGTTATAAATATAGACTGAGGCAATGTAGAGGCTATTAAAAGGCTGCAATGGTGTTTATGTTTGTACAGGTGTATGCAAGTAAACCCACCTTCATTCAGGTTTTGAGGCCTCTTGCCCCAACGTGCGGTGTGCAAAAACTAAGTTGAGCTGGGGAAGTAAATATCCGGTGATTCAAAGACGACTTTTTAACATTTGTAATTCTTAACACCACCATATCAAATATTTTAAATCCCTTTTTTAAATTTAGAGGGCGCCGGTAGCTCAGTGGTATGCGTGCTTGTCTTTTGAGCTCAAGAACGTGGGTTCGTAACCCGACCTGGGCCCTTAGTTTATTTTATCTGGGAGGTAAAATAAAGTTAAGCACGCCGTCCTTCGGAAGGGACGTTAAGCAATGGTTCCGAGCCTGTACGATGTCAGGTACTCGTTAAAGACCCCTACTCTAGGTGTATAAAGATTTAATTTAGGACTCCCACAGTAGAGTCGGGCTCATGTCCACCAGAGTGACGAAAGAGCGCTCTGGTAGTAGGCGATATGACCTCGTAGTTAAAGCCCGGGCATGAGTTATAAAGCCTAACCTAACCTTTTTTAAAATAAAATGTGATGTTATCACCTTCCAGGAACGCTTTTTTTTTTCACTGTTACATTTTATCACTTCCTTGTTCCCCTTTCTTTGGTAATCATTTGTATGTAAATCACAGAAATAATCACAGGATTCTATATCTATAACCTATTTTCTACTAATTTTACTTCCCATGGCGTAGTGTAGTTATGTAATCGATCAAAAATTCAATATTCAGTCCTGAAAGCCCGAATGAAAGCCGTCTATTAATTTTCAGCCAAATTTTCCACAGAAAGTTTTAGAAGGAGTGCGAAAAATTAGTTCATTACAAATAATTCGTTGTCATAGACGACATAATTTTTTTTTTTATTCATTCCCGGGTTCAACTATTACGAGGTCATATCGCCTACTAGTAGAGGGCTTTTCATTTCTAACATGAGCCCGACTCTACTGTCGTAGTCCTAAATTGTGACTAAGTAGATTTAATTAGGGTAGAATAGTTTATCGAGTAACGGTGACATCACACTGGCTCGGGAGGCATTCTCAAGGGTTTTCTACCTCCCAGATTACAGATTAAACAATTAAAAACTTAGTTGATGTCGACAGGTTAAACCCCCCCCCCCCCCCCACCTTCCCCCCCCCCCCTCCATTATGTATATCTCTGGTCACAGGGAATAGATTGGAATAGTCTAAATTCGTAACTTTTCAGGGCAACACTTTTTTACTTTTGCATTAATCGTGTAAATCCAGTTTTTTGAAATAAATAAATTATGTTTGCATCATTATTAATCATATGCCTTCTAAATCTATAGGAGTGAATGAAAATGAATATTGTTATTATTTTTTTTTTTATTTGCCCTTAGTTTTAGTTTAAAGTTGATTTAACCAAAAACGACCTCTTCACTTGGAATAGTCTGCCGTAGTGAATAAATGCTTAAATGCATTTGATTTAATCGGGAACATACACAATTTTACGAGATACCAAGAAACCCACATCTTTATAATTCCGAAAGTATTAGAGTCCTGAGCTGCCAACTTCTTCACTGTGCGCAGATGGCTTAGGAGATGATCACACAACTCATTTTGGCTATTTTACGACTTAACAACGTATTCCCTGTGACCATAGACATGTTTGTGGAATTAGACAATATAAGTTCAATGCATAGATTGTAAAAACAAAAAAAAAAAAAAAAAATGGGAGATATAGCTGTGAAAAGTATGTTATTGATGTGAGATTTGTGAATCATATATATAAAGCTGAAAATGTCTGTGCGTTGTACCGCTATAACTCACGAACGGCTTGATGGATTCGATTAATTTTTTTTTTCAATTTGTTCGTCATCGTCTGTGGAAGGTTATAGGCGTATTAGTACCTTAATATCTGGTCCATCCCAGCATCCACCCACGCAATCTTTGTAACTCAAAAACCACTGCAATGATTAATGAGGAATCTTTTTGAATAGATACGTTTTATCTACCGGAAGGTTAAGGTCTATTTTTTAATCAACCCCTGGTCCATCCCAGCATCCACTCACGCAATCTTTGTAACTCGAAAACCATTGCAACGATTAATGAGAAATCTTTTTGAATAAATTAGTTTTAGCTCCAAAGCTAGCGTTACTACAGTTGAAGGACTATAAGCCTTATTCCGTATGAATAATTGAAAATTATAACATCATGAATGTACTGTCGAGGAACTGAATAGCCTTATAGGAGATATTGGGAGAAAAGTCAAAGTTCCCCGGGCAACGCCGGGTATTACTGCTAGTAGTGACTAAAGATTATTTCCTCTGTCAGTCAGTAGACTGTTTTATGGATTTGGTGTGTGGTGGCCAGTTGGTGAGTGGAGTTGTGGATAGTTGTTTATAATTGCTTCCTGTGTTTATTTGATCCACTTTCATATTTGGATGAAAATTGTGATTTCAAAATGTAAGTAATGTTGTTTTTTAAGTATGATTTTGAAAAGTTGTACGTTTTCTCCTTACATTTTAAGTTTGTCAAGTTTCCTTTTTCTACTGACAGAGTCATTCAGCGTGTACTATTTGAAAAGTAGACTCAGAAGTTGAAAGTCCATGACAATATTATGCGAATGTATGACATAATGTGATCTGTACGGGCAGAAAGGTTGCCCAACTTCTGAAATGTATAACGGGGAGGCTGACTGTTCTTTGATATTTCTATCTACAGTGGCTTCCTTTAAAGGTCAGGGATTTTACAAAAATGTTATTTATCTCAACTTTCTATTTTGGTTGGATCAATGGTTGAGGGGGTATCAAAACAACACAACTCTTGTTACGCAGTGGGTGTCTTTTTTTTGTTGTTGTTTTTACTTCCTCAGCTAAATGTAGTAGGGGGGGAGGGGGGGTGTAAAGGGGGTAAAAATTCTATGTTGACTTTCATGTTTTCTGAACCCCTCAATCATAAAAAGAAAAAAAAAAGGTCGTCGGTGAATCACATGCTATATACTTCCCCAGAACGAATTATTCAACTCACTTTTCGCTCCTCTTCCAAAACCAGTCAACCGTTTGTGCTAAAATTCAACAGTTGACTTACATAGGGGCACCTAAATTCTCATACTAAATTTTGTGTCGATAAATTCAATAGGTACATTGGCAGTTATTGGGGTTTTGGAGTTGATAAGGATGCGATGTAAGTAAATAGTTGTTTTCAGTAATAGTTTTTTGCGTCGCCCCAACCCCCGGCCAGGCAGACACACAGAGCCCCCACCAGGCCCCCCACCTCAGCATCCTCAACAGAATATATGGTGGGCTTACTGCAAGACCCCATAAGGTCACTTTTACTTATTTGTACTGTGCAGCCTATATTTGCAAGATATTGTTTTAATAAGTTTTGTTTTCCCTGTTTACTACACGAGCTATACAAGCAGCGACTTAGTTGGTTCTTTCATTGGAACGAGCGCATTTTTTCCGATAAGAAACAACTAGTATCAGCAAATATCTAATCAGCAAAAAAATGATTTAATGGGTTCTTGCATTAAGCCCACCATATTTATGTTTTTTGTTTTATTAGAGTTCAATTCGTTCGTAATATATTTTGTTTATGCTGCTAATTTCTTTGAAGTGTGGTATTGTTTCTACGAATATGTTTTCGTTGGACAGTAGAGTCTCATGTCGTCTTTCGTTGGACAGTAGTCTCATGTCGTCTTTCGTTGGACAGTAGAGTCTCATGTCGTCTTTCGTTGGACAGTAGAGTCTCATGTCGTCTTTCGTTGGACAGTAGAGTCTCATGTCGTCTTTCGTTGGACAGTAGTCTCATGTCGTCTTTCGTTGGACAGTAGTCTCATGTCGTCTTTCGTTGGACAGTAGTCTCATGTCGTCTTTCGTTGGACAGTAGTCTCATGTCGTCTTTCGTTGGACAGTAGTCTCATGTCGTCTTTCGTTGTTGTATTTTTTACAGTTAATGAATATGTGTATTACGTCTTCAGTCTCGTCGCAATGTTGGTTTTAGCTTCATTAGGTGTAAGTATTTGTTTGTCCTGGCGTGTCAGGTATGTGATCTGCTTAGTCGTCAGTATCTTTCTGTGAGGATGCAACCATGGCTTTGTCGTTATTGTCTTCTGTACTCTGTAAGTGGTATTGTCCTGTGTTAGGGTCTGGTGCTGTATGATAGAGATGGTGTCCTCCTAAATTCAAGTCAATCCGAAGTGTCACTGTGTCTTTTTCCGTTCCTCGTTTGGCAAGTTCGTCAGCTCTGTCGTCAATAATATTTGATCCAGTTTTCTAGTATTTGAGAATGAATTGACTTTTCAAAATGTAAGATGTGTTGTACCTTTTGGACTAAAGTGATTTTTATATACCTTTCATTATAAATTCGGTTTGGTCATGTGAAATCTGATGATAGTTTTTTCATTTTAATCGATATAGAATCTTGGTACATATGCCTCGTTCCGGTGGCATTATATAAAAATTTCATCAGTCGAGCGATTCACCGTCTATCCGTTTCATATCTTTTTTTTTTTTTTTTTTTTTTTTTTTTTAAAGTTCGTTTGATTTATGCTAAAACTATTAGTACTATGGGAAAATTGTCTATCACAAAAAATGGATCATTTTTGTCAGATTTGAAGTAGGACAAACATGCGACCAACTTATGGCATCTCAAGGATTTCTTTCCTAACTACACAAAAATATTATAATTATAAAGTGTGTAGTCAAAATGCAACATTTTTTAAGTTTTTCAATGAGATTAGTAATTATAATTCTGAATTTTCTTATCATAATTGCATTAAGAATATATCACTATGGAAATAATCTATAATTTTTGAGTTATATTTTATATTTCGTTCTTACTGTTAAAGTGTATTTTCAAAAATTGATCAAATATTTAACTTGATTTCAATTTATTATGAAACATAATTTTAACAGTATATGTTCGTTATATTTACGTTCAATTTGGTTTATATAAAGGTGAAAGTGGGTCGTTTGATTGCATATTGCATTGTACAAAGTGCACTGTGGATGGACCACATTTCAGAGGTTATGTTGTTAGGTTAGTATGCAGTATAATACTACAACTGCACGTATTGTCAAGTTCTTACCTTTTGGTATTATGTTGTCTTGTAATGTGCGAACGGATCAAGTGGACGAGAAACGGAACACAGTCAAAGAGGTAATGTTTTTTGTTTTTATGTACTTGTTGAGTGAACTATTCAAAAGGGTATTTGTGCACATTTTCGTTAAATAGATAGTATTATGATTTAAGGACCCTACTCTGAGTCCTTGACGTCATAAAAATTTGCGAGAGCTTGGTAAAAGTGATCAGCAATTTTATTGAATGTTGCAAAAACTTTGGATTCTTACACTTCTCAAGAGGAGCCTTTTGACACTATCGATGCTGTCGATAGTTATTAATATTATATATTTAGTTTTTGTGATTCATACCCGAGCTTTAACTACGACGTTATATCGCCTTCTACCGGAGCGCTCTTTCGTCGCTGTGGTAGTCACGAACCCGATTCTACTATAGGAATCCGAGATGTTGCCTGCACAGTTACCTAGTAGTTATAGGTACGAGTACCTGACATCATACAGATTCGGGATCATCACTTAATATCCCATTCGAAGGACGACGTGCTCAAGTTTTTTTTCTCAGAGAAAAAAGTCGAAGGGCCTCGCCGAGTTTTGAAGTCTTGAGCTGAGTAGGCAAGCACACTTCTTCTCAGCTACCGGCGCGATTCTTTAGTAAATATTACAAAATTTGTAATTTAATCTCCGCCAAATGGATTACGGTGGCACAACCTTCTTACTAAAAATAAGTATCACTTCTCAAACTGTTATGTACTACAGTGGAACTTATGTAATAGGTCAAAAATTCGGTATTGATTTTTCACTTGAATTTTTAGTTTTATGTAATTTGATATTTTCCGATATAATGAATATATCGTAACGATTTTTTTTTTTTTGTTTTAAACCTTCCCCTAATCCCCTCTTCTCGTTGGTCGATTTGGCTGAAAAACAATAGGTGTCGTCCTTAGAGAGTTTTCGATTCATATATAGTTTCGTGTCGATACATTCATTCACAGGGGACCATCATTTAATGTCCCATCCGAAGGACGGCGTGCTCTTTTTTTTTTATCTTACAGATAAAATAAACTAAGGGTCTTGACCGGGTTTCGAACCCGCGATCTTGAGCTCAGTAAGCATGCACGCATACCACTAATGTAAGCTACCGGCGCCCTCTATGGGGCTTAAGAGAAGAGGTGGATCAAAGAGGAATTGTACTAAACGAACTCATGTTTTATTATCCATATAGCTTTTCAAATAATCTATTCATTCAGTTTTACTCTTGCAGTTTTTAATCAGTTTACTTGTAAATTTCTTTCATTTCATTTATACTCGTAAGCCCTTGTGAAAGATTCACCCAAAGCCTATAACTGATATACTTGAATTTTTTCTGAGAAATAGGACACTGGTGAGTGGTACTGTTTGATATGGTGACACAGACGTGGTGGGTGATGTAGCGGTACCCACACCCAACCTGGGACAGGGACCTATATGATCTTAGAGCTCGCTGTCCCACATACTATGGTCACCTCTTTAGGAACCCGGTTCCGCGGATCTGGGACGTTCCACCTTCTCAACTGGTCAGCATTTACAATCCGGGGGTTTTGGAATCATTTTTCGGAATTTATTTTCACTTCACCGGCTGTACGAAGTACAATGGAAGTTTTGAAATTCGAAGTTGACTTTTCTGCTAAATATACTTTTCCGACTCTGATTCCAAATGTACTTCCCCAATACGAATTAATGATCTCTGTTTTCACCAATTAACTGTTTTGTTGGCTACGCAGGGACTTCTGAATTTTCATACTAAATGTGTCGATATTCATCTATTTTTTTGAAATAAATAAATAAATTATGTTTGCATCATTTTTAATCATATACATTCTAAATCTATAGGAGCGAATGAAAATGAATATTGTTAATCCATTCTTGGATTTTCCCTTAGTTACCTAATCATTCCCCATCACTTACCTAATTATTTACCACACTTACCTAATTTGTATACACACTTACCTAATTATTAACCATACTTTTTGAAATACTCGTGAATGATGCTTTTCTAAAGTTGAGCAAGTTGATTTAACCGAAAACACCCTCTTCACTTGGAATAGTCTGCCGTAGTAAATAAATGGTTAAATGCAGTTATCTTATGGATGATTCCTCAAAGAAGTTGATTGTTGATTTAACCGAGAACATACACAATTTTACTAGATACCAAGAAACCCACATCTTCATAATTCCGAAAGTATTAAAGCTCTGAGCTCCCAACTTCTTCACAGTGCGCAGATGGCTTGGGAGATGATCACAGTACACTTAACTCATTTTGGCCATTTTACGACTTAACAACTCATTCCCTGTGACCATAGATATGTTTGAGGAATTAGACAATATAAAATATAAGTTTAATAAAAAAAAGTGCTTTATTTGTCATCTTTTTAATTTCATAAATTGTAAACACCAAAAAATAAATGGGAGATATAGCTGTAAAAAGTATGTTATTAATAATTCAAAATCTCTTTAGAAAACCACAAAGAGAGATTTGTGAATAGTGACTAAAGATTTCCTCTGTCAGTCAGTAGGCTGTTTTATGGATTTGGTGTGTGGTGGCCAGTTGGTGAGTGGAGTTGTGGATAGTTGTTTATAATTGCTTCCTGTTTGTATTTGAGATTTGTGAATAGATTTGACTCCTCCCCGAATCCCGCAAATGGAAATTATTTTAAATATCTGTTGGATATAGTACCGTTTAAGCTAGCAGTTGGGAAATTATAGTAACCATCTATGTGTTAATTGTTTTAATATCTTTATGATATACCAAGATAAGATAAAACTGCATTTACTGACTTATAAAACTGACAAATGCTGATAGTTTGAAAAACATAAACGTTTTTCTCAAACATTATGCACGTAGTTTTAATTCAATGCATGTTGTCTCAGACCCTACTTATCTCTTCAATATTAAATATATTCAGATTTATTTCAGGTCTGAAAATTATTGAGAGAAAAACGGGGAGAATTTCCTTTTCCATCAAACACGGTTAACTGAACTTGAAACTTCCACGTGACAAAGCGGGCGCGTCCATTTGTCTTGAAAAACTTTAACTAAGATAGAAGGTCTTTTTTCAAAGTTTTGCTTTATTCTAAGGTATTTTTATCACTAAGATCCTGCTTTAGTTTTAAGAAGTTCTTTTTTTAACCAAGGGGACCTTGCTTCTATTCTGTTGTCTTATTGTATCAAAGAGAGCCTTGCTTTAATTCTAAGAATGTCTTATTGTATCAAAGAGAGCCTTGCTTCAATTCTTAGAATGTCTTCTTTGTATCGAAAAAGCCTTTCTTCAGTAAAAATATAAAGAAAAAAGTATGTTTTTTGAAAATATTGTCTATTTCACTAAATCTATACGAAAATTACTAATAACCAGAACTTTGAAAGATACGACTAAGTTCGTTGCAGCACATATCTCTTGGTTATTTAATTAATTATGCACCAGTATCATACATTTAAAATAATTTTCTGATAAGTTGCTTATGGAGGGGTTTTCCCTCCATTGTTGGAGAATGTGTTTATTTTTACTATATAATTTTTTTTTTTCGAAGTTTTGAACTCAAGAAATAATGTTATCAGAATATTTCGGTAAACAAATTATTATTATGGTAGTTTGAAA